>OY992896.1:7336133-7371650 GCA_963921405.1 Cepaea hortensis
AGGACGAGAAGTCAGCGTTTTATTCCAGCGGACCGGTTTAGGGGTTGAACCCGTCACCTCCGCATCAGCACATCGGATGTTTAAGAACAAGTGTTCTTATCCATTAGGTCACGCTGACGTCGATAATCCCCATAAACCTCCTTCTCGTCATTATCATGTGCCTTGCCGACTGGCGTGTGTGATCATGCTCCTCCACATTGTGCGATCTCACACAGAATATATCAACTCATCTGCTGACACCGAACATTTGCCCGGGCATCGCCGTTAGGCTACTCTTTTTTCGATTTCCAACTTTCAAGGGATTTTTTTTTTACGTGCGCAACAATACACACAAGCGTCCGATCTCACTACCCAGAGACCAGGGGAAATTTTATTACTAGAAGTCCACGTGAAATAAATCCCGGTCCTCACCAAAATTTCGAGTTAAAAATCTACACAAAATATTTCAGGATCCTCGCCGGTGCTATGGAGTTCGTGCACTGAGCGGAGTTTCTCCAGACTCAGGTTTGAGTTAGGAGGAGAACGGAGCAATTATGGGTTACACCCGTATACCGTGATATTGATCCATCGATTAAACTAAACTAAACTAAACTAAACTGTTTATACCTTCCCAAGCAGTGATAAAAGACTGTCTACAACAACCTTCTCTCGCTGTAAACCTCTGTCTCCATTTCCATTTGTAACAAAATGATCTAGAGTTTATTTTCTCATAACGTGGCCAATTAATAATGACTGTTTCTTTCTGATGTCTATGATAACATTTTGTAACTTATTCTATTGTTTATGTGAAAGTTAACACCTGTTTTCGTCTTTGTGATCATGTGACAGATACCACTGAATTACTTATACTTAGGTTTGTATTAAAATGAACACTTCATTACTTATCTTTGTATTTATGTTAGAAATAACATATTAATACAGTATTCATCCTTGTGTTTATGTAACTTCAGAAAGTAATGGCAAAAATACTGAGCGTAAACTTGCCGATATATCACATACAGCCAAAAATGCCGAGGTTGACTGTGAATCCTGTAATGGATATGCGACTAATCTTTTATGTAAATGATAATACTGTATGATTGATTGATTGATTTAGGAACCGACATCACAGCATTCGGGGCATTCCCATAAGCGCTTCGTCCCCACCCTCAGAAGCCAGCGAAGAGTTCCAACACCAATAGTACCAGTAGCAATCTGATTATATGTGCGTCTCGCCTTTCCTCTAAGCGTCGAGCATCGGCCAGATCCCCTCGTCACTCCTCGCGCCTCATTCTTGCCAGACCATGGTGATCCATTTGCTCCTCCGAGGTGTACACGAGCTTCCACAAGGCCGCAACCACGTGTGCCTTATCATGCATCAATACTCCACCAAGTTTTGCAGAGCCAGCCAATCTGTCCGCCTGTTCATTCCCCAGCACAACAGCATGCCCCGGAGAAATGACCCAGACCATGCTTGCCACCCGTGACTTCCGAAGCGAAGCAAGCCACTCTGCCCGAAGCTTGCCTGTCCCCACCCTACTCAGCATGCTTTCTGAGTCAGTTACAATCACGATGTGTGTGTGTGTGTGTGTGTGTGTGTGTGTGTGTGTGTGTGTGTGTGTGTCGTATTCTCCATCCAGCGGAAAGCTGCACTGACTGCCTCCACCTCCATTATTAAGCTAGATGTTGTGGTATCAATATACTGATAATACTGTATTACTGATATACTGTATACTGATATACTGTATACTGATAATACTGTTTTACCTACACTATTATAATAGATAATAATCCATAACCTATGCTTGTGTTTATGTTAAAGTTAACACTTGTTACTTATCCATGTGTTAAAGCTACATATTATCAAAAAACAGTTAATTTGGTTGCGTTATGGACGACACATCCATCCCCAGCATTTTTTGTCTGTGAGTTTCTGGAAAATCTTACGTTCACATGTTTGCTATTGTTTTCTGAACCACCGACGCTCACGCCTTAGTTAAAATCAGCGCAGAGTAATCTACTCCCAAACGGACTGCTGCTGATGTATAACCCGGGTATATCAGAGTTGGGAAACTGCGTTCGTTACCCCCAAAACAAGAGGCTGATATGCTACAGATTAAAGTTAGCATATCCTTTACAGGACGTCGCAGTCAACCCCTGCATTTTTTTTTTGCTGTTTGTGATTTCTTGGCAAGTTTAATGCCAGTAGTTTACCATTGCTTTCTAAACGACCGGCACTCATACCATTGTATTAAAAAACACCGCAAAGTGGTCTGCTGCCAAACCGCCCGCTGCTGTGTTTCGAACACGGTATGTGGAATTTACGAACTGCGCCCGGAATCCCACGCCACAGAGCCGGCTACAGATTACACATGTGCATATTTAACAGCGCTGACGTCATATTTAAATGACCTTTTCCCAGGTCAGAACACATCCCTGGACATTCTGAAGATCTCACAAAATCACGTGCCAGCATCATCGGGTGCCTGTGTGGATATCTTTACCACTGACAACAGTCCAGCCATTAAACCAGGTTTGTGCGACGTTAGCAAAACTTACCTCCGCCACAACGTTTACTTTAACAACATGAACTTTCACAACATTAACTTTAAAACCACTAACGTTAACATTATTAACTTCAACAACACTGACTTTAACAACATTAACTTTAACAGCATTAATTTTAACAACATTAACTTTAATAACATTAGCTTTAACAACATTAACTTAAACAACATTAACTTTAACAACATTACCTTCAACAACATTATCTTTAACAACATTAACTTTAACAACATTAACTTTAACAACATTACCTTTAACAACATCAGCGTTCACAGCATTAACGTTAATAACATGAACTTTAACAACATTAACTTTAACAACATTAACTTTAACAACATTAAATTTAACAGCATTAACTTTAACAACATTAACTTTAATAACATTAACTTTAACAACATTAACTTTAAAAACATTAACTTAAACAACATTAACTTTAACAACATTACCTTTAACAACATTATCTGTAACAACATTAACTTTAACAACATTAACTTTAACAACATTACCTTTAACAACATCAGCGTTCACAGCATTAACGTTAATAACATGAACTTTAACAACATTAACTTTAACAACATTAACTTTAACAACATTAACTATAACAACAACAAATTTAACAACATTAACTTTCACAACATTAACTGTAACAACATTAACTTTAACAACATTAACTTTAGCAATACTAACTTAAAAAATATTAACTTTGACATTTACTTTAACAGCATTAATTTTAGCAATATCAATTTCCTATCCAACACTAATTGCAACAATAACAATCTTCTGACCAGCATAAACGTTAACAACATTAATATCCGATCCAACATTAACTTCAACAACATTATCCCTCCCCCCACCCCCCACCCCAATCCAACATAAACTTTAACAACATTAATCTCTTATCCATCATTAACCCGCTATCTAACATTATTCTTCTGACTTGAAAATAGGTATAAAGACAAGAAGACCAACTTTATTGCATCGGGTTTAATCCCACATTGCGGGGTCTATTTCCACAGAGGCTCTGCCGAAAGCATCGTGTAGAGCACGAATTCGTATCTCTGGCGACGACCCCCAGGGGCCTTCGGTAACAACTGTACTCGTGAACCAATTTACAAGTCCGACAATGAACCCACGACCTTGGGATCGCAATGTAGGAAGGTTGACCACTTGACCACGGCAACCCCACCCATTTCTTCTTATGACGATTACCCCACATACCCACAGTTCTCACTCTAACACATCCCACCCCATCACATTTCATAACCCACCCCGGTACCCGACATATTACACCCCACACCCCCATCTCAAACATACCACACCCACACACCCACCCCACCATATTTCACAACCCACTTCCGTACCCGACATACTACACCCCACACTCCCATCCCAAACATACCACCCCCCCCCACACACACACACACCCACTCACACACACCATATTTCACAATCCAACCCGGTACCCGACATACTACACCCCCATCACAAACATACCACACCCACACACCCACCCCACACACCACATTTCACACACTAAAACCACACCCACACCCCACACACTCATCCCAACACACACACAGACACACCCGAAATACAACCCAGCCCATAAACACATTTCCACAAACCGCACCTCATTCACCCACCCAATACACACACCAGACCCCACATACACATACCACAGCCCACACACGCCTACCACACCAACACCTCACGCAATGATACACACACAAAAACTCCACACACACTAGACCATACACCATACACACATGCCACACCAAGATCCCACACAATAATTCCCACACAACCACTGCACACTTCCCATATATCCATACCACAATTCACACCCCACACAATCATCTCCCACATCCACACACACACACATAGAGAGAGAGAGAGAGAGAGAGAGAGAGAGAGAGAGAGAGAGAGAGAGAGAGAGAGAGAGAGGGAGAGAGAGAGAGGTATGCCGTGACAGATCAAAGTAACAATTGGCCACTTTCCAGGTGAGTACAACGTATACGTGACCTACCAGCCACCAGGTGCGAGCGGGAAACTAGAACATTGGATATCACAAGAAACGACGCCAGGTCAAGACTGCATCCTCTACAACAAAGTGATTACCTATAAGGTGCCGCCATTCGAGCCTGACCTGTTTCTGAAGTCTCCGGTCAAGGCCACGCTACACCTGGAGTGTCCTGACAGCGATCTGTCCTGTAGCTGTCCCTTTTATTATGTACCTGAAAGAGGTCAGCACTTGTCCTGTCTTGTCCTGTCTTATCCTGTCGTGTCCTGTCTTATCCTGTCGTGCCCTGTCCTGTCGTGTCCTGTCTTATCCTGTCGTGTCCTGTCTTATCCTATCGTGTCCTGTCTTATCCTGTCGTGTCCTGTCCTGTCGTGTCCTGTCTTATCCTGTCGTGTCCTGTCTTATCCTGTCGTGTCCTGTCTTATCCTGTCGTGTCCTGTCTTATCCTGTCCTGTTGTGTCCTGTCTTGTCCTGTCTTATTTGGTTTGTCTAGACATTTCTTTGCTTGTCTTCCTGTTTTGTCTTACTTGTCGTGTGTTGTCCTGTTTTCTCTTATCTTCTCATCCCTTGTATTGTGATGTCTTATCTTCTCATCCCTTGTATTGTGATGTCTTATCTTCTCATCCATTGTATTGTGATGTCTTTTTCCTGACTTGCCTTGTCATGTCTGGTCTTGTAGTGCACTGTCCTGTCTTCTAAAGTCCTGCATTATCATGTCTTAACGTTTCTTTCCATATCTTGTCATGTGTTGTCTTGTTCTGTCTTGTCTTTTCATGTTTTGTCATGTCTTGTTTTGACTTGTCTTGTCCTTTCATGTCTCGTATTGTCATGTTTTTTTTCTTCTGATTTGTCTTGAATTTCCATATCTTGCGTTGTCATGTCTTGTTTTTTTTCTTCTGTCCTTAGCTGTGTTGGTATGTCTTATCTCCTCTCATCATGCCTCGTCTTGTCCCGTCTTGTAGTTCGTGTCTTGTCTCATCTTCTCATCCCTTCTTCCCCCCCCCCCCCCGCTAGCTTTAAACTCAAGCGTAACCCATACACATGCTACCACTTCTAGTACATTGAACTGATTGTTGCGTGTGTATTAGCTTTCCCTATTACCAGTGTCCCTCGCCATCAGGCGAATCCACTCCGCTTCTCAGATACTTATAATTTTCTTCCCA
This sequence comes from Cepaea hortensis, assembly GCA_963921405.1. Classification (NCBI taxonomy): domain Eukaryota; kingdom Metazoa; phylum Mollusca; class Gastropoda; order Stylommatophora; family Helicidae; genus Cepaea; species Cepaea hortensis. The sequence goes on from OY992896.1 coordinate 7,341,861, forward strand.
AGTCAAGACAAGAAGTCAACAATTTAGTTCAACTGACCGATGTATGGGTTGACTCGCTACCTCGGAATCAGCACACCAGATGTTTGAGAACGAGCGATTTTATCCATCCCGCCATAGTGATATCCAATCTCATCCCTTGCAATGTGATGTCTTGTTATGTATTGTCTTGTTCTATCTTGTCTTGTCCTGTCTTGTCTTGTTATGTCTTTTCTTGTTTTGTCTTGTAGTGTCCTGTCTTGTCTTGATTTTTCTTGTCTTATTATGTATTGTTTTCTCTTTCCTTGCATTTTCATGTCTTAACTTATCTTTCCAATTTTTTTCCTATCTTGCCTTTTCATGTCTTTTCCTGTATTTTCTGTCTTGTCTCATCTTATCTTGTCTGTCTTGTTTATCTTGTTTCATCTTATTTTATCAAGTCTTCTCTTATCTTGTACTATTGTTCCTCCATGCCATGATGTCAAACTGTCCAGCATATTCTCTCTTGGTCTCCCCCTGCTTCTCCTCCCCTTCAATCTTCCTGTTGTGACGACATACTCCAGCTTTCCCCTTTTCATTACATACCCAAAAAATTTAGACTGCCTTCTTCTAATATGAGTAGCCAGTTCTCTGTGTGAGTTAACTCCTTTCACGTTATCTTCATGGCGCTCTCTCTATCTGTCCACAGTTCCATCAATTTTCTATAAAACCACATCACTGTATCCTCAACATAATTCCTCACTTGTCTGCTAATTGTCCACGAATCGCTTCCATACGTCAGTATTGGCTTATTATAGCTCTTAAACACTTTTGATACTTAACCTCAATTAAGATAAACTCTAGAGAATATTCCTCATCTGATAAAATGCTGCTTATATTTTGGATATTCTACCAATTTACTTCATATAATTGATATTGAATAGGTGAAAATGATATCTCTTCTCGTTAATGTCATTGTGTTAGTGTTATTGTGTTAACTTCGTTGCTTTAATTTTTGTATGTTAAATTCATTGTGTTAATTTTACCAAGGTCCATATTAGAAACGAGGAGATCTATAAAACAGTTTGAGCAACACCAATTGTTAAATTGCCATCTAGACAAAGACTTAACGGGTTGGGCCATCTTATGATTGATTGATTGATTTAGGAACCGACATCAGAGCATTCGGGGCATTCCCATAAGCGCTCCGTCCACATCCTCAGCAGTCAGCGAAGAGTTCCAACACCAATAGTACCAGTAGCAATCTGATTATATGTCCGTCTCGCCTCTCCTCTGAGCATCGAGCGTTGGCCAGATCCCCTCGTCACTCCTCGCTGTCGCATTCATGCCAGACCAAGATGATCCATTTGCTCCTCCGAGCTGTACACTTGCTCCCACAAGGCCGCAACCACGTCTGCCTTATGATGCTTCAATACTCCACCAAGTTTTGCAGAGCCAGCCAATCTGTCTGCCTGTTCATTCCCAAGCACACCGGCATGCCCCTGAGAAAAGATCCAGGCGATGCTTGCCACCCGTGACCTCCAAAGCGAAGCAAGCCACTCTGCCCGAAGCTTGCCTGTCCTCACCTTCCTCAGCATGCTTTCAATCACGATGCGTGTGTGTGTGTGTGTGTGTGTGTGTGTGTGTGTGTGTGTGTGTGTGTGTGTGTGTGTGTGTGTATGGTATTCTCTATCCAGCGGAAAGCTGCACTGACCTCCTTCGCCTCCATTCTTAAGCTAGATGTGGTATCATATGCCAGGCTCTTCTGCACCAAACGCCGACCATTAGCTTTTGCTAAGAACCCCCAGGCACTTCTCCTACCTCTCAACACCGACCCATCTGTGTAGATAATCACATCACCTGAGCGAGCATTATCCTGAATTAGTTGCTGGATTTCCACTTCCGTGGTCCCTGCAGGCCATTCCCTGCACTCCCGGCTCAATGTGATAATGACTCTGCTCAAGTCAGACTCCTCCGCTGGCACTCTGACCCACTCCTCTCCTCGCCTAATGTTTTCCAAGATGCACACCTGTCTGATTGTATCCTCCGCCTGAGCCATCCATGATTTTCCTCTTATCAGTCGCTGACCCTTAACTGTGTCAGCAACTACTCTGAGGTATGCCTTCGCCTGCATCGCCTTGAGCCTACCAGCAACAATCGGCAGACCAAGGATGTAACGCATACACACTACTGGGGTGTCTCTGGTGCAGCCCAGAATGACCCGCATAGCTTTGTTCTGTATGAGCTCTAACTTCACCAGCTGACTCTCTGAAACAGTGAGCAGTCCTAGTCCATAATCAATTACTGAGAGGATCAAGTGCTGGTATAGGGTGCTTGCTTGCTTGCTTACTTGCTTGTGTTCGTTGGCTTGAGCTCAAACGCGAAGTCCTGTATGTCGGATGAAGGCATCCTGATGTCCAACATCAGTGTGATGTCATACAGGACCTGAGGTTTGCGTGAGTATCCGCTGTCCCATGTCTGGCTTACTGGTGTGCAGACTGGTGGTTCCTCGCCGTACAGGCAGACACTCTCCGACTTCGGAGGAATCGGTGATCCTACTGACTTTAGCCAGGACCCCGAAGGGACCTGTTGCCCAGAACGCTCGACGAGGACGCGTCAATAGGTCTTGGCCAGTATATAACCCGGCCCTGGTGCCTTGGAAACACCTCTGCGTCCCTGGTATAGTGTGAAAAACATTCTCTGCTCTGTGTCCATTGCAGCCATAGTTCTAAGTGCACTGAGTCCCTTTTGAGACCTTGTCACAACCGTCTCAACATGGTCCTTGAAGGACAGGCTCCTGTCAAATGTCAACAACAACAAGTCAACTTCAGGGTCGACTTCATTGCACCGGGTTTTATCCCATATGACTCGGTCTCTTTCCGCAGCGCGGAAAGCGTAGCACAAAGCACGAACTCCTGTCAAATGTTCGTCCATCTAGTGAGAATGAACCCAATGTCGCCAGCAGCAAGAGCATACAACATGAAAATGGAAACATAACGAGGCAGAGGAAGTCCACGAAAAAAATGGATCGACGGAATTATCAACATCTTAAAAACTCACAACATCTCAGCACACCAAGCGACCGAGCATGCCTTAGCTCGTAAATAAATCATCAGACAAGCCCCGACACCTAACAGCATTGCCAGTGAAGGACAACAAAAAGCAGAAGAATTTCATTGCGTCAATTTGATTGCATTCATTTCATCAAGCTAATTTCATTGTGTTAATTTCTTTGTAGTATCTTGACTGTGCAAATCTTTGCTACATGTTGCTTCAGGTGGCACTGAATTCCCAGCAAACAACGATGAAGAAGAAATGAACTGCATTCGTCTTAGGAGAAAGCAATCAGTGAAGAGAAGTAAGTGCAACATACACAGCAAAGTGCAAGTGAATTATGAGATGAAAACAAGCATGTGTAACTTCTGCGAGACAGAGATATAACAAACACAGTGTACATATACAGATATAACTAACACAGTGTACATATACAGATATAACTAACACAGTGTACATATACAGATATAACTAACACAGTGTATATATACAGATATAACTAACACAGTGTACATATACAGATATAACTAACACAGTGTACATATACAGATATAACTAACACAGTGTATATATACAGATATAACTAACACAGTGTATATATACAGATATAACTAACACAGTGTACATATACAGATATAACTAACACAGTGTACATATACAGATATAACTAACACAGTGTATATATACAGATATAACTAACACAGTGTATATATACAGATATAACTAACACAGTGTATATATACAGATATAACTAACACAGTGTATATATACAGATATAACTAACACAGTGTATATATACAGATATAACTAACACAGTGTACACATACAGATATAACTAACACAGTGTATATATACAGATATAACTAACACAGTGTACACATACAGATATAACTAACACAGTGTACACATACAGATATAACTAACACAGTGTACACATACAGATATAACTAACACAGTGTATATATACAGATATAACTAACACAGTGTATATATACATATATAACTAACACAGTGTATATATACAGATATAACTAACACAGTGTACACATACAGATATAACTAACACAGTGTACACATACAGATATAACTAACACAGTGTATATATACAGATATAACTAACACAGTGTATATATACAGATATAACTAACACAGTGTACACATACAGATATAACTAACACAGTGTATATATACAGATATAACTAACACAGTGTATATATACAGATATAACTAACACAGTGTATATATACAGATATAACTAACACAGTGTACACATACAGATATAACTAACACAGTGTACATATACAGATATAACTAACACAGTGTACATATACAGATATAACTAACACAGTGTATATATACAGATATAACTAACACAGTGTATATATACAGATACAACTAACACAGTGTATATATACAGATATAACTAACACAGTGTACATATACAGATATAACTAACACAGACATATACAGATATAACTAACACAGTGTACATATACAGATATAACTAACACAGTGTACACATACAGATATAACTAACACAGTGTATATATACAGATATAACTAACACAGTGTACACATACAGATATAACTAACACAGTGTATATATACAGATATAACTAACACAGTGTACATATACAGATATAACTAACACAGTGTATATATACAGATATAACTAACACAGTGTATATATACAGATATAACTAACACAGACATATACAGATATAACTAACACAGACACATACAGATATAACTAACACAGACACATACAGATATAACTAACACAGTGTATATATACAGATATAACTAACACAGTGTACATATACAGATATAACTAACACAGTGTATATATACAGATATAACTAACACAGTGTATATATACAGATATAACTAACACAGTGTATATATACAGATATAACTAACACAGACATATACAGATATAACTAACACAGTGTACATATACAGATATAACTAACACAGTGTATATATACAGATATAACTAACACAGTGTATATATACAGATATAACTAACACAGACATATACAGATATAACTAACACAGTGTATATATACAGATATAACTAACACAGTGTACATATACAGATATAACTAACACAGACATATACAGATATAACTAACACAGTGTACATATACAGATATAACTAACACAGTGTACACATACAGATATAACTAACACAGTGTATATATACAGATATAACTAACACAGTGTACACATACAGATATAACTAACACAGTGTATATATACAGATATAACTAACACAGTGTACATATACAGATATAACTAACACAGTGTATATATACAGATATAACTAACACAGTGTATATATACAGATATAACTAACACAGACATATACAGATATAACTAACACAGACACATACAGATATAACTAACACAGTGTATATATACAGATATAACTAACACAGTGTACATATACAGATATAACTAACACAGTGTATATATACAGATATAACTAACACAGACATATACAGATATAACTAACACAGTGTACATATACAGATATAACTAACACAGTGTATATATACAGATATAACTAACACAGTGTACATATACAGATATAACTAACACAGTGTACACATACAGATATAACTAACACAGTGTACACATACAGATATAACTAACACAGTGTACACATACAGATATAACTAACACAGTGTACACATACAGATATAACTAACACAGTGTACATATACAGATATAACTAACACAGTGTACACATACAGATATAACTAACACAGTGTACACATACAGATATAACTAACACAGTGTACACATACAGATATAACTAACACAGTGTACATATACAGATATAACTAACACAGTGTACATATACAGATATAACTAACACAGTGTATATATACAGATATAACTAACACAGTGTATATATACAGATATAACTAACACAGTGTATATATACAGATATAACTAACACAGTGTACACATACAGATATAACTAACACAGTGTACACATACAGATATAACTAACACAGTGTACATATACAGATATAACTAACACAGTGTATATATACAGATATAACTAACACAGTGTATATATACAGATATAACTAACACAGTGTACACATACAGATATAACTAACACAGTGTACACATACAGATATAACTAACACAGTGTACATATACAGATATAACTAACACAGTGTACACATACAGATATAACTAACACAGTGTACACATACAGATATAACTAACACAGTGTACATATACAGATATAACTAACACAGACATATACAGATATAACTAACACAGTGTACACATACAGATATAACTAACACAGACATATACAGATATAACTAACACAGTATACATATACAGATATAACTAACACAGTGTACACATACAGATATAACTAACACAGTGTACACATACAGATATAACTAACACAGTGTACATATACAGATATAACTAACACAGTGTACATATACAGATATAACTAACACAGTGTATATATACAGATATAACTAACACAGTGTACACATACAGATATAACTAACACAGTGTACACATACAGATATAACTAACACAGTGTACACATACAGATATAACTAACACAGACATATACAGATATAACTAACACAGTGTACACATACAGATATAACTAACACAGACATATACAGATATAACTAACACAGTGTACATATACAGATATAACTAACACAGTGTACATATACAGATATAACTAACACAGTGTACATATACAGATATAACTAACACAGTGTACATATACAGATATAACTAACACAGTGTACATATACAGATATAACTAACACAGTGTATATATACAGATATAACTAACACAGTGTACATATACAGATATAACTAACACAGTGTACATATACAGATATAACTAACACAGACATATACAGATATAACTAACACAGTGTACATATACAGATATAACTAACACAGTGTATATATACAGATATAACTAACACAGTGTACATATACAGATATAACTAACACAGACATATACAGATATAACTAACACAGTGTACATATACAGATATAACTAACACAGTGTACATATACAGATATAACTAACACAGACATATACAGATATAACTAACACAGTGTACATATACAGATATAACTAACACAGTGTACATATACAGATATAACTAACACAGACATATACAGATATAACTAACACAGTGTACATATACAGATATAACTAACACAGTGTACACATACAGATATAACTAACACAGTGTACATATACATATATAACTAACACAGTGTACATATACAGATATAACTAACACAGTGTACATATACAGATATAACGAACACAGTGTACATATACAGATATAACTAACACAGTGTACACATACAGATATAACTAACACAGTGTACATATACAGATATAACTAACACAGTGTACACATACAGATATAACTAACACAGACATATACAGATATAACTAACACAGTGTATATATACAGATATAACTAACACAGTGTACATATACAGATATAACTAACACAGTGTACATATACAGATATAACTAACACAGACATATACAGATATAACTAACACAGTGTATATATACAGATATAACTAACACAGACATATACAGATATAACTAACACAGACATATACAGATATAACTAACACAGTGTACATATACAGATATAACTAACACAGTGTACACATACAGATATAACTAACACAGTGTACATATACAGATATAACTAACACAGACATATACAGATATAACTAACACAGTGTATATATACAGATATAACTAACACAGACATATACAGATATAACTAACACAGTGTACATATACAGATATAACTAACACAGACATATACAGATATAACTAACACAGTGTACATATACAGATATAACTAACACAGACATATACAGATATAACTAACACAGACATATACAGATATAACTAACACAGACATATACAGATATAACTAACACAGACATATACAGATATAACTAACACAGTGTATATATACAGATATAACTAACACAGTGTACATATACAGATATAACTAACACAGTGTACATATACAGATATAACTAACACAGACACATACAGATATAACTAACACAGACATATACAGATATAACTAACACAGACACATACAGATATAACTAACACAGACACATACAGATATAACTAACACAGACACATACAGATATAACTAACACAGACACATACAGATATAACTAACACAGACACATACAGATATAACTAACACAGACACATACAGATATAACTAACACAGACACATACAGATATAACTAACACAGTGTATATATACAGATATAACTAACACAGACACATACAGATATAACTAACACAGTGTATATATACAGATATAACTAACACAGTGTATATATACAGATATAACTAACACAGACACATACAGATATAACTAACACAGTGTATAAATACAGATATAACTAACACAGACACATACAGATATAACTAACACAGACACATACAGATATAACTAACACAGTGTATATATACAGATATAACTAACACAGTGTATATATACAGATATAACTAACACAGTGTATATATACAGATATAACTAACACAGTGTATATATACAGATATAACTAACACAGTGTATATATACAGATATAACTAACACAGTGTATATATACAGATATAACTAACACAGACATATACAGATATAACTAACACAGTGTACATATACAGATATAACTAACACAGACATATACAGATATAACTAACACAGTGTACATATACAGATATAACTAACACAGTGTACATATACAGATATAACTAACACAGTGTATATATACAGATATAACTAACACAGTGTATATATACAGATATAACTAACACAGACATATACAGATATAACTAACACAGTGTATATATACAGATATAACTAACACAGTGTATATATACAGATATAACTAACACAGTGTATATATACATATATAACTAACACAGTGTATATATACAGATATAACTAACACAGTGTATATATACAGATATAACTAACACAGTGTATATATACAGATATAACTAACACAGTGTAATATACAGATATAACTAACACAGTGTATATATACAGATATAACTAACACAGTGTATATATACAGATATAACTAACACAGACATATACAGATATAACTAACACAGTGTATATATACAGATATAACTAACACAGTGTATATATACAGATATAACTAACACAGACATATACAGATATAACTAACACAGTGTATATATACAGATATAACTAACACAGACATATACAGATATAACTAACACAGACATATACAGATATAACTAACACAGACATATACAGATATAACTAACACAGTGTATATATACAGATATAACTAACACAGTGTATATATACAGATATAACTAACACAGTGTATATATACAGATATAACTAACACAGACACATACAGATATAACTAACACAGACACATACAGATATAACTAACACAGACACATACAGATATAACTAACACAGACACATACAGATATAACTAACACAGTGTATATATACAGATATAACTAACACAGTGTATATATACAGATATAACTAACACAGACACATACAGATATAACTAACACAGACACATACAGATATAACTAACACAGACACATACAGATATAACTAACACAGACACATACAGATATAACTAACACAGTGTATATATACAGATATAACTAACACAGACACATACAGATATAACTAACACAGTGTATATATACAGATATAACTAACACAGACACATACAGATATAACTAACACAGACACATACAGATATAACTAACACAGTGTATATATACAGATATAACTAACACAGTGTATATATACAGATATAACTAACACAGTGTATATATACAGATATAACTAACACAGTGTATATATACAGATATAACTAACACAGACATATACAGATATAACTAACACAGTGTACATATACAGATATAACTAACACAGTGTATATATACAGATATAACTAACACAGTGTATATATACAGATATAACTAACACAGTGTATATATACAGATATAACTAACACAGTGTATATATACAGATATAACTAACACAGACATATACAGATATAACTAACACAGTGTACATATACAGATATAACTAACACAGACATATACAGATATAACTAACACAGTGTATATATACAGATATAACTAACACAGACATATACAGATATAACTAACACAGACATATACAGATATAACTAACACAGTGTATATATACAGATATAACTAACACAGTGTACATATACAGATATAACTAACACAGTGTACATATACAGATATAACTAACACAGACATATACGATATAACTAACACCGTGTATATATACAGATATAACTAACACAGTGTATATATACAGATATAACTAACACAGTGTACATATACAGATATAACTAACACAGACATATACAGATATAACTAACACAGACATATACAGATATAACTAACACAGACATATACAGATATAACTAACACAGTGTATATATACAGATATAACTAACACAGTGTACATATACAGATATAACTAACACAGTGTATATATACAGATATAACTAACACAGTGTACATATACAGATATAACTAACACAGTGTACATATACAGATATAACTAACACAGTGTATATATACAGATATAACTAACACAGACATATACAGATATAACTAACACAGACATATACAGATATAACTAACACAGTGTATATATACAGATATAACTAACACAGTGTACATATACAGATATAACTAACACAGTGTACATATACAGATATAACTAACACAGTGTATATATACAGATATAACTAACACAGACATATACAGATATAACTAACACAGTGTATATATACAGATATAACTAACACAGTGTACATATACAGATATAACTAACACAGTGTATATATACAGATATAACTAACACAGTGTATATATACAGATATAACTAACACAGACATATACAGATATAACTAACACAGTGTATATATACAGATATAACTAACACAGTGTATACATACAGATATAACTAACACAGACATATACAGATATAACTAACACAGTGTATATATACAGATATAACTAACACAGTGTACATATACAGATATAACTAACACAGTGTACATATACAGATATAACTAACACAGTGTATATATACAGATATAACTAACACAGACATATACAGATATAACTAACACAGACATATACAGATATAACTAACACAGACATATACAGATATAACTAACACAGTGTACATATACAGATATAACTAACACAGTGTATATATACAGATATAACTAACACAGACATATACAGATATAACTAACACAGACATATACAGATATAACTAACACAGACATATACAGATATAACTAACACAGACATATACAGATATAACTAACACAGTGTATATATACAGATATAACTAACACAGTGTACATATACAGATATAACTAACACAGTGTATATATACAGATATAACTAACACAGTGTACATATACAGATATAACTAACACAGTGTACATATACAGATATAACTAACACAGTGTATATATACAGATATAACTAACACAGACATATACAGATATAACTAACACAGTGTACATATACAGATATAACTAACACAGACATATACAGATATAACTAACACAGTGTACATATACAGATATAACTAACACAGTGTACATATACAGATATAACTAACACAGTGTATATATACAGATATAACTAACACAGACATATACAGATATAACTAACACAGTGTACATATACAGATATAACTAACACAGTGTACATATACAGATATAACTAACACAGACATATACAGATATAACTAACACAGTGTACATATACAGATATAACTAACACAGTGTACATATACAGATATAACTAACACAGTGTATATATACAGATATAACTAACACAGTGTACATATACAGATATAACTAACACAGTGTACATATACAGATATAACTAACACAGAAATATACAGATAAAACTAACACAGTGTATATATACAGATATAACTAACACAGACATATACAGATATAACTAACACAGACATATACAGATATAACTAACACAGTGTACATATACAGATATAACTAACACAGTGTACATATACAGATATAACTAACACAGTGTACATATACAGATATAACTAACACAGACATATACAGATATAACTAACACAGTGTATATATACAGATATAACTAACACAGACACATACAGATATAACTAACACAGTGTATATATACAGATATAACTAACACAGTGTATATATACAGATATAACTAACACAGACATATACAGATATAACTAACACAGTGTATATATACAGATATAACTAACACAGACATATACAGATATAACTAACACAGTGTACATATACAGATATAACTAACACAGTGTACATATACAGATATAACTAACACAGTGTATATATACAGATATAACTAACACAGTGTACATATACAGATATAACTAACACAGTGTACATATACAGATATAACTAACACAGTGTACATATACAGATATAACTAACACAGTGTACATATACAGATATAACTAACACAGTGTACATATACAGATATAACTAACACAGTGTATATATACAGATATAACTAACACAGTGTACATATACAGATATAACTAACACAGTGTACATATACAGATATAACTAACACAGTGTACATATACAGATATAACTAACACAGTGTACATATACAGATATAACTAACACAGTGTATATATACAGATATAACTAACACAGACATATACAGATATAACTAACACAGTGTACATATACAGATATAACTAACACAGTGTATATATACAGATATAACTAACACAGTGTACATATACAGATATAACTAACAAAGACATATACAGATATAACTAACACAGTGTATATATACAGATATAACTAACACAGTGTATATATACAGATATAACTAACACAGTGTATATATACAGATATAACTAACACAGACATATACAGATATAACTAACACAGTGTATATATACAGATATAACTAACACAGTGTATATATACAGATATAACTAACACAGTGTATATATACAGATATAACTAACACAGACATATACAGATATAACTAACACAGTGTACACATACAGATATAACTAACACAGACATATACAGATATAACTAACACAGTGTATATATACAGATATAACTAACACAGTGTACATATACAGATATAACTAACACAGTGTATATATACAGATATAACTAACACAGTGTATATATACAGATATAACTAACACAGACATATACAGATATAACTAACACAGTGTATATACACAGATATAACTAACACAGACATATACAGATATAACTAACACAGTGTATATATACAGATATAACTAACACAGTGTATATATACAGATATAACTAACACAGTGTATATATACAGATATAACTAACACAGACATATACAGATATAACTAACACAGTGTATATATACAGATATAACTAACACAGACATATACAGATATAACTAACACAGTGTACATATACAGATATAACTAACACAGTGTATATATACAGATATAACTAACACAGTGTATATATACAGATATAACTAACACAGTGTATATATACAGATATAACTAACACAGACATATACAGATATAACTAACACAGTGTACATATACAGATATAACTAACACAGTGTATATATACAGATATAACTAACACAGTGTACATATACAGATATAACTAACACAGACATATACAGATATAACTAACACAGTGTACATATACAGATATAACTAACACAGTGTATATATACAGATATAACTAACACAGTGTACATATACAGATATAACTAACACAGTGTACATATACAGATATAACTAACACAGTGTATATATACAGATATAACTAACACAGACATATACAGATATAACTAACACAGTGTATATATACAGATATAACTAACACAGTGTACATATACAGATATAACTAACACAGTGTATATATACAGATATAACTAACACAGTGTATATATACAGATATAACTAACACAGACATATACAGATATAACTAACACAGTGTATATATACAGATATAACTAACACAGTGTATACATACAGATATAACTAACACAGACATATACAGATATAACTAACACAGTGTATATATACAGATATAACTAACACAGTGTACATATACAGATATAACTAACACAGTGTACATATACAGATATAACTAACACAGTGTATATATACAGATATAACTAACACAGACATATACAGATATAACTAACACAGACATATACAGATATAACTAACACAGACATATACAGATATAACTAACACAGTGTACGTATACAGATATAACTAACACAGTGTATATATACAGATATAACTAACACAGACATATACAGATATAACTAACACAGACATATACAGATATAACTAACACAGACATATACAGATATAACTAACACAGACATATACAGATATAACTAACACAGTGTATATATACAGATATAACTAACACAGTGTACATATACAGATATAACTAACACAGTGTATATATACAGATATAACTAACACAGTGTACATATACAGATATAACTAACACAGTGTACATATACAGATATAACTAACACAGTGTATATATACAGATATAACTAACACAGACATATACAGATATAACTAACACAGTGTACATATACAGATATAACTAACACAGTGTATATATACAGATATAACTAACACAGTGTACATATACAGATATAACTAACACAGACATATACAGATATAACTAACACAGTGTATATATACAGATATAACTAACACAGTGTATATATACAGATATAACTAACACAGTGTATATATACAGATATAACTAACACAGACATATACAGATATAACTAACACAGTGTATATATACAGATATAACTAACACAGTGTATATATACAGATATAACTAACACAGTGTATATATACAGATATAACTAACACAGACATATACAGATATAACTAACACAGTGTATATATACAGATATAACTAACACAGACATATACAGATATAACTAACACAGTATATATATACAGATATAACTAACACAGTGTACATATACAGATATAACTAACACAGTGTATATATACAGATATAACTAACACAGACATATACAGATATAACTAACACAGTGTATATATACAGATATAACTAACACAGTGTATATATACAGATATAACTAACACAGTGTATATATACAGATATAACTAACACAGACATATACAGATATAACTAACACAGTGTACACATACAGATATAACTAACACAGACATATACAGATATAACTAACACAGTGTATATATACAGATATAACTAACACAGTGTACATATACAGATATAACTAACACAGTGTATATATACAGATATAACTAACACAGTGTATATATACAGATATAACTAACACAGACATATACAGATATAACTAACACAGTGTATATACACAGATATAACTAACACAGACATATACAGATATAACTAACACAGTGTATATATACAGATATAACTAACACAGTGTATATATACAGATATAACTAACACAGTGTATATATACAGATATAACTAACACAGACATATACAGATATAACTAACACAGTGTATATATACAGATATAACTAACACAGACATATACAGATATAACTAACACAGTGTACATATACAGATATAACTAACACAGTGTATATATACAGATATAACTAACACAGTGTATATATACAGATATAACTAACACAGTGTATATATACAGATATAACTAACACAGACATATACAGATATAACTAACACAGTGTACATATACAGATATAACTAACACAGTGTATATATACAGATATAACTAACACAGTGTACATATACAGATATAACTAACACAGACATATACAGATATAACTAACACAGTGTACATATACAGATATAACTAACACAGTGTATATATACAGATATAACTAACACAGTGTACATATACAGATATAACTAACACAGTGTACATATACAGATATAACTAACACAGTGTATATATACAGATATAACTAACACAGACATATACAGATATAACTAACACAGTGTATATATACATATATAACTAACACAGTGTACATATACAGATATAACTAACACAGTGTATATATACAGATATAACTAACACAGTGTATATATACAGATATAACTAACACAGACATATACAGATATAACTAACACAGTGTATATATACAGATATAACTAACACAGTGTATACATACAGATATAACTAACACAGACATATACAGATATAACTAACACAGTGTATATATACAGATATAACTAACACAGTGTACATATACAGATATAACTAACACAGTGTACATATACAGATATAACTAACACAGTGTATATATACAGATATAACTAACACAGACATATACAGATATAACTAACACAGACATATACAGATATAACTAACACAGACATATACAGATATAACTAACACAGTGTACATATACAGATATAACTAACACAGTGTATATATACAGATATAACTAACACAGACATATACAGATATAACTAACACAGACATATACAGATATAACTAACACAGACATATACAGATATAACTAACACAGACATATACAGATATAACTAACACAGTGTATATATACAGATATAACTAACACAGTGTACATATACAGATATAACTAACACAGTGTATATATACAGATATAACTAACACAGTGTACATATACAGATATAACTAACACAGTGTACATATACAGATATAACTAACACAGTGTATATATACAGATATAACTAACACAGACATATACAGATATAACTAACACAGTGTACATATACAGATATAACTAACACAGACATATACAGATATAACTAACACAGTGTACATATACAGATATAACTAACACAGTGTACATATACAGATATAACTAACACAGTGTATATATACAGATATAACTAACACAGACATATACAGATATAACTAACACAGTGTACATATACAGATATAACTAACACAGTGTACATATACAGATATAACTAACACAGACATATACAGATATAACTAACACAGTGTACATATACAGATATAACTAACACAGTGTACATATACAGATATAACTAACACAGTGTATATATACAGATATAACTAACACAGTGTACATATACAGATATAACTAACACAGTGTACATATACAGATATAACTAACACAGACATATACAGATAAAACTAACACAGTGTATATATACAGATATAACTAACACAGACATATACAGATATAACTAACACAGACATATACAGATATAACTAACACAGTGTACATATACAGATATAACTAACACAGTGTACATATACAGATATAACTAACACAGACATATACAGATATAACTAACACAGTGTATATATACAGATATAACTAACACAGACATATACAGATATAACTAACACAGTGTATATATACAGATATAACTAACACAGTGTATATATACAGATATAACTAACACAGACATATACAGATATAACTAACACAGTGTATATATACAGATATAACTAACACAGACATATACAGATATAACTAACACAACTAACACAGTGTATATATACAGATATAACTAACACAGTGTACATATACAGATATAACTAACACAGTGTATATATACAGATATAACTAACACAGTGTACATATACAGATATAACTAACACAGTGTACATATACAGATATAACTAACACAGTGTACATATACAGATATAACTAACACAGTGTACATATACAGATATAACTAACACAGTGTACATATACAGATATAACTAACACAGTGTACATATACAGATATAACTAACACAGTGTATATATACAGATATAACTAACACAGTGTACATATACAGATATAACTAACACAGTGTACATATACAGATATAACTAACACAGTGTACATATACAGATATAACTAACACAGTGTATATATACAGATATAACTAACACAGACATATACAGATATAACTAACACAGTGTACATATACAGATATAACTAACACAGTGTATATATACAGATATAACTAACACAGTGTACATATACAGATATAACTAACACAGACATATACAGATATAACTAACACAGTGTAAATATACAGATATAACTAACACAGTGTATATATACAGATATAACTAACACAGTGTATATATACAGATATAACTAACACAGACATATACAGATATAACTAACACAGTGTATATATACAGATATAACTAACACAGTGTATATATACAGATATAACTAACACAGTGTATATATACAGATATAACTAACACAGGACATATACAGATATAACTAACACAGTGTATATATACAGATATAACTAACACAGACATATACAGATATAACTAACACAGTGTATATATACAGATATAACTAACACAGTGTACATATACAGATATAACTAACACAGTGTATATATACAGATATAACTAACACAGTGTATATATACAGATATAACTAACACAGACATATACAGATATAACTAACACAGTGTATATATACAGATATAACTAACACAGACATATACAGATATAACTAACACAGTGTATATATACAGATATAACTAACACAGTGTACATATACAGATATAACTAACACAGTGTATATATACAGATATAACTAACACAGTGACATATACAGATATAACTAACACAGTGTACATATACAGATATAACTAACACAGTGTAAATATACAGATATAACTAACACAGTGTACATATACAGATATAACTAACACAGTGTAATATACAGATATAACTAACACAGGACATATACAGATATAACTAACACAGTGTACATATACAGATATAACTAACACAGTGTACATATACAGATATAACTAACACAGTGTATATATACAGATATAACTAACACAGTGTATATATACAGATATAACTAACACAGTGTACATATACAGATATAACTAACACAGGACATATACAGATATAACTAACACAGTGTACATATACAGATATAACTAACACAGTGTAAATATACAGATATAACTAACACAGTGTACATATACAGATATAACTAACACAGACATATACAGATATAACTAACACAGTGTACATATACAGATATAACTAACACAGTGTACATATACAGATATAACTAACACAGTGTACATATACAGATATAACTAACACAGTGTACATATACAGATATAACTAACACAGACATATACAGATATAACTAACACAGTGTATATATACAGATATAACTAACACAGACATATACAGATATAACTAACACAGTGTACATATACAGATATAACTAACACAGTGTAATATACAGATATAACTAACACAGTGTACATATACAGATATAACTAACACAGTGTACATATACAGATATAACTAACACAGTGTAATATACAGATATAACTAACACAGGACATATACAGATATAACTAACACAGTGTACATATACAGATATAACTAACACAGTGTATATATACAGATATAACTAACACAGACATATACAGATATAACTAACACAGTGTACATATACAGATATAACTAACACAGTGTACATATACAGATATAACTAACACAGACATATACAGATATAACTAACACAGTGTACATATACAGATATAACTAACACAGTGTATATATACAGATATAACTAACACAGTGTACATATACAGATATAACTAACACAGACATATACAGATATAACTAACACAGTGTACATATACAGATATAACTAACACAGTGTACATATACAGATATAACTAACACAGTGTACATATACAGATATAACTAACACAGGACATATACAGATATAACTAACACAGTGTACATATACAGATATAACTAACACAGTGTACATATACAGATATAACTAACACAGTGTACATATACAGATATAACTAACACAGTGTACATATACAGATATAACTAACACAGTGTACATATACAGATATAACTAACACAGACATATACAGATATAACTAACACAGTGTATATATACAGATATAACTAACACAGTGTACATATACAGATATAACTAACACAGTGTATATATACAGATATAACTAACACAGTGTACATATACAGATATAACTAACACAGGTACATATACAGATATAACTAACACAGTGTATATATACAGATATAACTAACACAGTGTACATATACAGATATAACTAACACAGGTACATATACAGATATAACTAACACAGTGTATATATACAGATATAACTAACACAGTGTACATATACAGATATAACTAACACAGTGTACATATACAGATATAACTAACACAGTGTATATATACAGATATAACTAACACAGTGACATATACAGATATAACTAACACAGTGTACATATACAGATATAACTAACACAGACATATACAGATATAACTAACACAGTGTACATATACAGATATAACTAACACAGTGTATATATACAGATATAACTAACACAGTGTACATATACAGATATAACTAACACAGACATATACAGATATAACTAACACAGTGTACATATACAGATATAACTAACACAGACATATACAGATATAACTAACACAGTGTATATATACAGATATAACTAACACAGTGTACATATACAGATATAACTAACACAGTGTATATATACAGATATAACTAACACAGTGTACATATACAGATATAACTAACACAGTGTACATATACAGATATAACTAACACAGTGTATATATACAGATATAACTAACACAGACATATACAGATATAACTAACACAGTGTACATATACAGATATAACTAACACAGTGTACATATACAGATATAACTAACACAGTGTACATATACAGATATAACTAACACAGTGTACATATACAGATATAACTAACACAGTGTATATATACAGATATAACTAACACAGACATATACAGATATAACTAACACAGTGTACATATACAGATATAACTAACACAGTGTACATATACAGATATAACTAACACAGTGACATATACAGATATAACTAACACAGTGTACATATACAGATATAACTAACACAGTGTACATATACAGATATAACTAACACAGTGTATATATACAGATATAACTAACACAGTGTACATATACAGATATAACTAACACAGTGTATATATACAGATATAACTAACACAGACATATACAGATATAACTAACACAGTGTACATATACAGATATAACTAACACAGTGACATATACAGATATAACTAACACAGACATATACAGATATAACTAACACAGTGTACATATACAGATATAACTAACACAGTGTATATATACAGATATAACTAACACAGTGTACATATACAGATATAACTAACACAGACATATACAGATATAACTAACACAGTGTATATATACAGATATAACTAACACAGACATATACAGATATAACTAACACAGTGTATATATACAGATATAACTAACACAGTGTATATATACAGATATAACTAACACAGACATATACAGATATAACTAACACAGTGTATATATACAGATATAACTAACACAGTGACATATACAGATATAACTAACACAGTGTATATATACAGATATAACTAACACAGTGTACATATACAGATATAACTAACACAGTGTATATATACAGATATAACTAACACAGTGTACATATACAGATATAACTAACACAGTGTACATATACAGATATAACTAACACAGTGTACATATACAGATATAACTAACACAGTGTACATATACAGATATAACTAACACAGTGTACATATACAGATATAACTAACACAGTGTATATATACAGATATAACTAACACAGTGTACATATACAGATATAACTAACACAGTGTACATATACAGATATAACTAACACAGTGTACATATACAGATATAACTAACACAGTGTACATATACAGATATAACTAACACAGTGTATATATACAGATATAACTAACACAGTGTACATATACAGATATAACTAACACAGTGTACATATACAGATATAACTAACACAGTGTATATATACAGATATAACTAACACAGTGTACATATACAGATATAACTAACACAGGACATATACAGATATAACTAACACAGTGTATATATACAGATATAACTAACACAGTGTATATATACAGATATAACTAACACAGTGTACATATACAGATATAACTAACACAGTGTACATATACAGATATAACTAACACAGTGTATATATACAGATATAACTAACACAGTGTATATATACAGATATAACTAACACAGTGTATATATACAGATATAACTAACACAGGACATATACAGATATAACTAACACAGTGTACATATACAGATATAACTAACACAGACATATACAGATATAACTAACACAGTGTATATATACAGATATAACTAACACAGTGTACATATACAGATATAACTAACACAGTGTATATATACAGATATAACTAACACAGTGTATATATACAGATATAACTAACACAGTACATATACAGATATAACTAACACAGTGTATATACACAGATATAACTAACACAGACATATACAGATATAACTAACACAGTGTATATATACAGATATAACTAACACAGTGTATATATACAGATATAACTAACACAGTGTATATATACAGATATAACTAACACAGTGTACATATACAGATATAACTAACACAGTGTATATATACAGATATAACTAACACAGACATATACAGATATAACTAACACAGTGTACATATACAGATATAACTAACACAGTGTATATATACAGATATAACTAACACAGTGTATATATACAGATATAACTAACACAGTGTATATATACAGATATAACTAACACAGACATATACAGATATAACTAACACAGTGTACATATACAGATATAACTAACACAGTGTATATATACAGATATAACTAACACAGTGTACATATACAGATATAACTAACACAGACATATACAGATATAACTAACACAGTGTACATATACAGATATAACTAACACAGTGTATATATACAGATATAACTAACACAGTGTACATATACAGATATAACTAACACAGTGTACATATACAGATATAACTAACACAGACATATACAGATATAACTAACACAGTGTATATATACAGATATAACTAACACAGACATATACAGATATAACTAACACAGTGTACATATACAGATATAACTAACACAGTGTATATATACAGATATAACTAACACAGTGTATATATACAGATATAACTAACACAGTGTATATATACAGATATAACTAACACAGTGTATATATACAGATATAACTAACACAGACATATACAGATATAACTAACACAGTGTACATATACAGATATAACTAACACAGTGTACATATACAGATATAACTAACACAGTGTATATATACAGATATAACTAACACAGACATATACAGATATAACTAACACAGACATATACAGATATAACTAACACAGTGTATATATACAGATATAACTAACACAGTGTACATATACAGATATAACTAACACAGTGTACATATACAGATATAACTAACACAGTGTACATATACAGATATAACTAACACAGTGTACATATACAGATATAACTAACACAGTGTATATATACAGATATAACTAACACAGTGACATATACAGATATAACTAACACAGTGTATATATACAGATATAACTAACACAGTGTATATATACAGATATAACTAACACAGACATATACAGATATAACTAACACAGTGCATATATACAGATATAACTAACACAGTGTATATATACAGATATAACTAACACAGTGTATATATACAGATATAACTAACACAGTGTACATATACAGATATAACTAACACAGTGTATATATACAGATATAACTAACACAGTGTATATATACAGATATAACTAACACAGTGTATATATACAGATATAACTAACACAGTGTATATATACAGATATAACTAACACAGACATATACAGATATAACTAACACAGTGTACATATACAGATATAACTAACACAGTGTATATATACAGATATAACTAACACAGTGTATATATACAGATATAACTAACACAGTGTACATATACAGATATAACTAACACAGACATATACAGATATAACTAACACAGTGTATATATACAGATATAACTAACACAGTGTATATATACAGATATAACTAACACAGTGTACATATACAGATATAACTAACACAGACATATACAGATATAACTAACACAGTGTACATATACAGATATAACTAACACAGTGTATATATACAGATATAACTAACACAGTGTACATATACAGATATAACTAACACAGTGTACATATACAGATATAACTAACACAGACATATACAGATATAACTAACACAGTGTACATATACAGATATAACTAACACAGTGTACATATACAGATATAACTAACACAGTGTACATATACAGATATAACTAACACAGTGTACATATACAGATATAACTAACACAGTGTACATATACAGATATAACTAACACAGTGTACATATACAGATATAACTAACACAGACATATACAGATATAACTAACACAGTGTACATATACAGATATAACTAACACAGTGTACATATACAGATATAACTAACACAGTGTATATATACAGATATAACTAACACAGTGTACATATACAGATATAACTAACACAGTGTACATATACAGATATAACTAACACAGACATATACAGATATAACTAACACAGTGTATATATACAGATATAACTAACACAGACATATACAGATATAACTAACACAGACATATACAGATATAACTAACACAGTGTACATATACAGATATAACTAACACAGTGTACATATACAGATATAACTAACACAGACATATACAGATATAACTAACACAGTGTATATATACAGATATAACTAACACAGACATATACAGATATAACTAACACAGTGTACATATACAGATATAACTAACACAGACATATACAGATATAACTAACACAGTGTATATATACAGATATAACTAACACAGACATATACAGATATAACTAACACAGTGTACATATACAGATATAACTAACACAGACATATACAGATATAACTAACACAGTGTACATATACAGATATAACTAACACAGACATATACAGATATAACTAACACAGACATATACAGATATAACTAACACAGACATATACAGATATAACTAACACAGGACATATACAGATATAACTAACACAGACATATACAGATATAACTAACACAGTGTACATATACAGATATAACTAACACAGACATATACAGATATAACTAACACAGGACATATACAGATATAACTAACACAGTGTACATATACAGATATAACTAACACAGACATATACAGATATAACTAACACAGACATATACAGATATAACTAACACAGTGTATATATACAGATATAACTAACACAGTGTACATATACAGATATAACTAACACAGTGTATATATACAGATATAACTAACACAGGACATATACAGATATAACTAACACAGACATATACAGATATAACTAACACAGACATATACAGATATAACTAACACAGTGTATATATACAGATATAACTAACACAGTGTATATATACAGATATAACTAACACAGTGTATATATACAGATATAACTAACACAGTGTATATATACAGATATAACTAACACAGTGTACATATACAGATATAACTAACACAGTGTATATATACAGATATAACTAACACAGTGTATATATACAGATATAACTAACACAGTGTATATATACAGATATAACTAACACAGTGTATATATACAGATATAACTAACACAGACATATACAGATATAACTAACACAGTGTACATATACAGATATAACTAACACAGTGTACATATACAGATATAACTAACACAGTGTATATATACAGATATAACTAACACAGACATATACAGATATAACTAACACAGTGTATATATACAGATATAACTAACACAGTGTATATATACAGATATAACTAACACAGTGTACATATACATATATAACTACCACAGTGTACATATACAGATATAACTAACACAGACATATACAGATATAACTAACACAGTGTACATATACAGATATAACTAACACAGTGTATATATACAGATATAACTAACACAGACATATACAGATATAACTAACACAGTGTACATATACAGATATAACTAACACAGTGTACATATACAGATATAACTAACACAGTGTACATATACAGATATAACTAACACAGACATATACAGATATAACTAACACAGTGTACATATACAGATATAACTAACACAGTGTACATATACAGATATAACTAACACAGTGTATATATACAGATATAACTAACACAGTGTACATATACAGATATAACTATCACAGTGTACATATACAGATATAACTAACACAGACATATACAGATATAACTAACACAGTGTATATATACAGATATAACTAACACAGACATATACAGATATAACTAACACAGACATATACAGATATAACTAACACAGTGTACATATACAGATATAACTAACACAGTGTACATATACAGATATAACTAACACAGACATATACAGATATAACTAACACAGTGTATATATACAGATATAACTAACACAGACATATACAGATATAACTAACACAGACATATACAGATATAACTAACACAGACATATACAGATATAACTAACACAGTGTATATATACAGATATAACTAACACAGACATATACAGATATAACTAACACAGTGTACATATACAGATATAACTAACACAGACATATACAGATATAACTAACACAGTGTACATATACAGATATAACTAACACAGACATATACAGATATAACTAACACAGACATATACAGATATAACTAACACAGACATATACAGATATAACTAACACAGACATATACAGATATAACTAACACAGACATATACAGATATAACTAACACAGTGTACATATACAGATATAACTAACACAGACATATACAGATATAACTAACACAGACATATACAGATATAACTAACACAGTGTACATATACAGATATAACTAACACAGACATATACAGATATAACTAACACAGACATATACAGATATAACTAACACAGTGTATATATACAGATATAACTAACACAGTGTACATATACAGATATAACTAACACAGTGTATATATACAGATATAACTAACACAGACATATACAGATATAACTAACACAGGAACATATACAGATATAACTAACACAGACATATACAGATATAACTAACACAGTGTATATATACAGATATAACTAACACAGTGTATATATACAGATATAACTAACACAGTGTATATATACAGATATAACTAACACAGTGTATATATACAGATATAACTAACACAGTGTACATATACAGATATAACTAACACAGTGTATATATACAGATATAACTAACACAGTGTATATATACAGATATAACTAACACAGTGTATATATACAGATATAACTAACACAGTGTATATATACAGATATAACTAACACAGACATATACAGATATAACTAACACAGTGTACATATACAGATATAACTAACACAGTGTACATATACAGATATAACTAACACAGTGTATATATACAGATATAACTAACACAGACATATACAGATATAACTAACACAGTGTATATATACAGATATAACTAACACAGTGTATATATACAGATATAACTAACACAGACATATACAGATATAACTAACACAGTGTATATAGACAGATATAACTAACACAGTGTATATATACAGATATAACTAACACAGTGTATATATACAGATATAACTAACACAGTGTATATATACAGATATAACTAACACAGTGTATATATACAGATATAACTAACACAGTGTATATATACAGATATAACTAACACAGTGTATATATACAGATATAACTAACACAGACATATACAGATATAACTAACACAGTGTATATATACAGATATAACTAACACAGTGTATATATACAGATATAACTAACACAGTGTATATATACAGATATAACTAACACAGACATATACAGATATAACTAACACAGTGTATATATACAGATATAACTAACACAGACATATACAGATATAACTAACACAGTGTATATATACAGATATAACTAACACAGTGTACATATACAGATATAACTAACACAGTGTACATATACAGATATAACTAACACAGACATATACAGATATAACTAACACAGTGTACATATACAGATATAACTAACACAGACATATACAGATATAACTAACACAGTGTACATATACAGATATAACTAACACAGACATATACAGATATAACTAACACAGTGTACATATACAGATATAACTAACACAGACATATACAGATATAACTAACACAGTGTACATATACAGATATAACTAACACAGTGTACATATACAGATATAACTAACACAGTGTATATATACAGATATAACTAACACAGTGTACATATACAGATATAACTAACACAGTGTACATATACAGATATAACTAACACAGTGTACATATACAGATATAACTAACACAGTGTACATATACAGATATAACTAACACAGACATATACAGATATAACTAACACAGTGTACATATACAGATATAACTAACACAGTGTACATATACAGATATAACTAACACAGGTACATATACAGATATAACTAACACAGTGTACATATACAGATATAACTAACACAGACATATACAGATATAACTAACACAGTGTACATATACAGATATAACTAACACAGTGTACATATACAGATATAACTAACACAGACATATACAGATATAACTAACACAGTGTACATATACAGATATAACTAACACAGTGTACATATACAGATATAACTAACACAGTGTACATATACAGATATAACTAACACAGACATATACAGATATAACTAACACAGACATATACAGATATAACTAACACAGTGTACATATACAGATATAACTAACACAGTGTACATATACAGATATAACTAACACAGTGTATATATACAGATATAACTAACACAGACATATACAGATATAACTAACACAGTGTAATATACAGATATAACTAACACAGACATATACAGATATAACTAACACAGTGTATATATACAGATATAACTAACACAGACATATACAGATATAACTAACACAGTGTATATATATACAGATATAACTAACACAGTGTACATATACAGATATAACTAACACAGTGTACATATACAGATATAACTAACACAGTGTACATATACAGATATAACTAACACAGTGTATATATACAGATATAACTAACACAGTGTACATATACAGATATAACTAACACAGTGTACATATACAGATATAACTAACACAGTGTACATATACAGATATAACTAACACAGTGTACATATACAGATATAACTAACACAGTGTACATATACAGATATAACTAACACAGTGTACATATACAGATATAACTAACACAGTGTACATATACAGATATAACTAACACAGTGTACATATACAGATATAACTAACACAGTGTACATATACAGATATAACTAACACAGTGTACATATACAGATATAACTAACACAGTGTACATATACAGATATAACTAACACAGTGTACATATACAGATATAACTAACACAGTGTACATATACAGATATAACTAAC
>OY992896.1:7371850-7471850 GCA_963921405.1 Cepaea hortensis
GATATAACTAACACAGACATATACAGATATAACTAACACAGTGTATATATACAGATATAACTAACACAGACATATACAGATATAACTAACACAGTGTACATATACAGATATAACTAACACAGTGTATATATACAGATATAACTAACACAGTGTATATATACAGATATAACTAACACAGTGTATATATACAGATATAACTAACACAGACATATACAGATATAACTAACACAGTGTACATATACAGATATAACTAACACAGTGTATATATACAGATATAACTAACACAGTGTACATATACAGATATAACTAACACAGACATATACAGATATAACTAACACAGTGTACATATACAGATATAACTAACACAGTGTATATATACAGATATAACTAACACAGTGTACATATACAGATATAACTAACACAGTGTACATATACAGATATAACTAACACAGACATATACAGATATAACTAACACAGTGTATATATACAGATATAACTAACACAGACATATACAGATATAACTAACACAGTGTACATATACAGATATAACTAACACAGTGTATATATACAGATATAACTAACACAGTGTATATATACAGATATAACTAACACAGTGTATATATACAGATATAACTAACACAGTGTATATATACAGATATAACTAACACAGACATATACAGATATAACTAACACAGTGTACATATACAGATATAACTAACACAGTGTATATATACAGATATAACTAACACAGTGTATATATACAGATATAACTAACACAGACATATACAGATATAACTAACACAGACATATACAGATATAACTAACACAGTGTATATATACAGATATAACTAACACAGTGTACATATACAGATATAACTAACACAGTGTACATATACAGATATAACTAACACAGTGTACATATACAGATATAACAAACACAGTGTACATATACAGATATAACTAACACAGTGTATATATACAGATATAACTAACACAGTGTATATATACAGATATAACTAACACAGTGTATATATACAGATATAACTAACACAGTGTATATATACAGATATAACTAACACAGACATATACAGATATAACTAACACAGTGCATATATACAGATATAACTAACACAGTGTATATATACAGATATAACTAACACAGTGTATATATACAGATATAACTAACACAGTGTACATATACAGATATAACTAACACAGTGTATATATACAGATATAACTAACACAGTGTATATATACAGATATAACTAACACAGTGTATATATACAGATATAACTAACACAGTGTATATATACAGATATAACTAACACAGACATATACAGATATAACTAACACAGTGTACATATACAGATATAACTAACACAGTGTATATATACAGATATAACTAACACAGTGTATATATACAGATATAACTAACACAGTGTACATATACAGATATAACTAACACAGACATATACAGATATAACTAACACAGTGTATATATACAGATATAACTAACACAGTGTATATATACAGATATAACTAACACAGTGTACATATACAGATATAACTAACACAGACATATACAGATATAACTAACACAGTGTACATATACAGATATAACTAACACAGTGTATATATACAGATATAACTAACACAGTGTACATATACATATATAACTACCACAGTGTACATATACAGATATAACTAACACAGACATATACAGATATAACTAACACAGTGTACATATAGAAGATATAACTAACACAGTGTATATATACAGATATAACTAACACAGACATATACAGATATAACTAACACAGTGTACATATACAGATATAACTAACACAGTGTACATATACAGATATAACTAACACAGTGTACATATACAGATATAACTAACACAGACATATACAGATATAACTAACACAGTGTACATATACAGATATAACTAACACAGTGTACATATACAGATATAACTAACACAGTGTATATATACAGATATAACTAACACAGTGTACATATACAGATATAACTATCACAGTGTACATATACAGATATAACTAACACAGACATATACAGATATAACTAACACAGTGTATATATACAGATATAACTAACACAGACATATACAGATATAACTAACACAGACATATACAGATATAACTAACACAGTGTACATATACAGATATAACTAACACAGTGTACATATACAGATATAACTAACACAGACATATACAGATATAACTAACACAGTGTATATATACAGATATAACTAACACAGACATATACAGATATAACTAACACAGACATATACAGATATAAACTAACAAAAGTGTACATATACAGATATAACTAACACAGTGTATATATACAGATATAACTAACACAGACATATACAGATATATCTAACACAGTGTACATATACAGATATAACTAACACAGACATATACAGATATAACTAACACAGTGTACATATACAGATATAACTAACACAGACATATACAGATATAACTAACACAGACATATAAAGATATAACTAACACAGACATATACAGATATAACTAACACAGACATATACAGATATAACTAACACAGACATATACAGATATAACTAACACAGTGTACATATACAGATATAACTAACACAGGACATATACAGATATAACTAACACAGACATATACAGATATAACTAACACAGTGTACATATACAGATATAACTAACACAGACATATACAGATATAACTAACACAGACATATACAGATATAACTAACACCGTGTATATATACAGATATAACTAACACAGTGTACATATACAGATATAACTAACACAGTGTATATATACAGATATAACTAACACAGACATATACAGATATAACTAACACAGACATATACAGATATAACTAACACAGACATATACAGATATAACTAACACAGTGTATATATACAGATATAACTAACACAGTGTATATATACAGATATAACTAACACAGTGTATATATACAGATATAACTAACACAGTGTATATATACAGATATAACTAACACAGTGTACATATACAGATATAACTAACACAGTGTATATATACAGATATAACTAACACAGTGTATATATACAGATATAACTAACACAGTGTATATATACAGATATAACTAACACAGTGTATATATACAGATATAACTAACACAGACATATACAGATATAACTAACACAGTGTACATATACAGATATAACTAACACAGTGTACATATACAGATATAACTAACACAGTGTATATATACAGATATAACTAACACAGACATATACAGATATAACTAACACAGTGTATATATACAGATAAAACTAACACAGTGTATATATACAGATATAACTAACACAGTGTACATATACATATATAACTACCACAGTGTACATATACAGATATAACTAACACAGACATATACAGATATAACTAACACAGTGTACATATACAGATATAACTAACACAGTGTATATATACAGATATAACTAACACAGACATATACAGATATAACTAACACAGTGTACATATACAGATATAACTAACACAGTGTACATATACAGATATAACTAACACAGTGTACATATACAGATATAACTAACACAGACATATACAGATATAACTAACACAGTGTACATATACAGATATAACTAACACAGTGTACATATACAGATATAACTAACACAGTGTATATACAGATATAACTAACACAGTGTACATATACAGATATAACTATCACAGTGTACATATACAGATATAACTAACACAGACATATACAGATATAACTAACACAGTGTATATATACAGATATAACTAACACAGACATATACAGATATAACTAACACAGACATATACAGATATAACTAACACAGTGTACATATACAGATATAACTAACACAGTGTACATATACAGATATAACTAACACAGACATATACAGATATAACTAACACAGTGTATATATACAGATATAACTAACACAGACATATACAGATATAACTAACACAGACATATACAGATATAACTAACACAGACATATACAGATATAACTAACACAGTGTATATATACAGATATAACTAACACAGACATATACAGATATATCTAACACAGTGTACATATACAGATATAACTAACACAGACATATACAGATATAACTAACACAGTGTACATATACAGATATAACTAACACAGACATATACAGATATAACTAACACAGACATATACAGATATAACTAACACAGGTGTGACATATACAGATATAACTAACACAGACATATACAGATATAACTAACACAGACATATACAGATATAACTAACACAGTGTACATATACAGATATAACTAACACAGACATATACAGATATAACTAACACAGACATATACAGATATAACTAACACAGTGTACATATACAGATATAACTAAACACAGTGTATATATACAGATATAACTAACACAGACATATACAGATATAACTAACACAGTGTATATATACAGATATAACTAACACAGTGTACATATACAGATATAACTAACACAGTGTATATATACAGATATAACTAACACAGTGAACATATACAGATATAACTAACACAGTGTACATATACAGATATAACTAACACAGTTGTACATATACAGATATAACTAACACAGTGTATATATACAGATATAACTAACACAGTGTATATATACAGATATAACTAACACAGTGTACATATACAGATATAACTAACACAGTGTATATATACAGATATAACTAAACACAGTGTACATATACAGATATAACTAACACAGTGTATATATACAGATATAACTAACACAGTGTATATATACAGATATAACTAACACAGTGTATATATACAGATATAACTAACACAGTGTATATATACAGATATAACTAACACAGTGTATATATACAGATATAACTAACACAGTGTACATATACAGATATAACTAACACAGTGTACATATACAGATATAACTAACACAGTGTATATATACAGATATAACTAAAACACATTGTAATATAATATATAGATATAACTAACACAGTGTATATATACAGATATAACTAACACAGTGTATATATACAGATATAACTAACACAGACATATACAGATATAACTAACACAGTGTATATAGACAGATATAACTAACACAGTGTATATATACAGATATAACTAACACAGTGTATATATACAGATATAACTAACACAGTGTATATATACAGATATAACTAACACAGTGTATATATACAGATATAACTAACACAGTGTATATATACAGATATAACTAACACAGTGTATATATACAGATATAACTAACACAGACATATACAGATATAACTAACACAGTGTATATATACAGATATAACTAACACAGTGTATATATACAGATATAACCTAACACAGTGTATATATACAGATATAACTAACACAGACATATACAGATATAACTAACACAGTGTATATATACAGATATAACTAACACAGACATATACAGATATAACTAACACAGTGTATATATACAGATATAACTAACACAGTGTACATATACAGATATAACTAACACAGTGTACATATACAGATATAACTAACACAGACATATACAGATATAACTAACACAGTGTACATATACAGATATAACTAACACAGACATATACAGATATAACTAACACAGTGTACATATACAGATATAACTAACACAGACATATACAGATATAACTAACACAGTGTACATATACAGATATAACTAACACAGACATATACAGATATAACTAACACAGTGTACATATACAGATATAACTAACACAGTGTACATATACAGATATAACTAACACAGTGTATATATACAGATATAACTAACACAGTGTACATATACAGATATAACTAACACAGTGTACATATACAGATATAACAAACACAGTGTACATATACAGATATAACTAACACAGTGTACATATACAGATATAACTAACACAGACATATACAGATATAACTAACACAGTGTACATATACAGATATAACTAACACAGTGTACATATACAGATATAACTAACACAGACATATACAGATATAACTAACACAGTGTACATATACAGATATAACTAACACAGACATATACAGATATAACTAACACAGTGTACATATACAGATATAACTAACACAGTGTACATATACAGATATAACTAACACAGACATATACAGATATAACTAACACAGTGTACATATACAGATATAACTAACACAGTGTACATATACAGATATAACTAACACAGTGTACATATACAGATATAACTAACACAGACATATACAGATATAACTAACACAGACATATACAGATATAACTAACACAGTGTACATATACAGATATAACTAACACAGTGTACATATACAGATATAACTAACAGTGTATATATACAGATATAACTAACACAGACATATACAGATATAACTAACACAGTGTATATATACAGATATAACTAACACAGACATATACAGATATAACCAACACAGTGTATATATACAGATATAACTAACACAGACATATACAGATATAACTAACACAGTGTATATATATACAGATATAACTAACACAGTGTACATATACAGATATAACTAACACAGTGTACATATACAGATATAACTAACACAGTGTACATATACAGATATAACTAACACAGTGTATATATACAGATATAACTAACACAGTGTATATATACAGATATAACTAACACAGTGTACACATACAGATATAACTAACACAGTGTACATATACAGATATAACTAACACAGTGTAGACATACAGATATAACTAACACAGTGTACATATACAGATATAACTAACACAGTGTACACATACAG
The DNA here is from genome assembly GCA_963921405.1 of Cepaea hortensis. Taxonomy (NCBI): domain Eukaryota; kingdom Metazoa; phylum Mollusca; class Gastropoda; order Stylommatophora; family Helicidae; genus Cepaea; species Cepaea hortensis. The sequence goes on from OY992896.1 coordinate 7,378,728, forward strand.
ATATAACTAACACAGTGTACATATACAGATATAACTAACACAGTGTACATATACAGATATAACTAACACAGTGTACACATACAGATATAACTAACACAGTGTATATATACAGATATAACTAACACAGTGTACACATACAGATATAACTAACACAGTGTACATATACAGATATAACTAACACAGTGTACACATACAGATATAACTAACACAGTGTACATATACAGATATAACTAACACAGTGTACATATACAGATATAACTATCACAGTGTACATATACAGATATAACTAACACAGTGTATATATACAGATATAACTAACACAGTGTACACATACAGATATAACTAACACAGTGTACATATACAGATATAACTAACACAGTGTACACATACAGATATAACTAACACAGTGTACATATACAGATATAACTAACACAGTGTATATATACAGATATAACTAACACAGTGTACATATACAGATATAACTAACACAGTGTATATATACAGATATAACTAACACAGTGTACATATACAGATATAACTAACACAGTGTACATATACAGATATAACTAACACAGTGTATATATACAGATATAACTAACACAGTGTACACATACAGATATAACTAACACAGTGTACACATACAGATATAACTAACACAGACATATACAGATATAACTAACACAGTGTACACATACAGATATAACTAACACAGTGTACATATACAGATATAACTAACACAGTGTACATATACAGATATAACTAACACAGTGTACATATACAGATATAACTAACACAGTGTATATATACAGATATAACTAACACAGTGTATATATACAGATATAACTAACACAGATGGTGAACATATACAGAAATAACTAACACAGTGTACATATACAGATATAACTAACACAGTGTATATATACAGATATAACTAACACAGTGTACATATACAGATATAACTAACACAGTGTATATATACAGATATAACTAACACAGTGTACATATACAGATATAACTAACACAGTGTACATATACAGATATAACTAACACAGTGTACATATACAGATATAACTAACACAGTGTATATATACAGATATAACTAACACAGTGTACATATACAGATACAACTAACACAGTGTACATATACAGATATAACTAACACAGTGTATATATACAGATATAACTAACACAGTGTACATATACAGATATAACTAACACAGTGTACATATACAGATATAACTAACACAGTGTATATATACAGATATAACTAACACAGTGTACATATACAGATATAACTAACACAGTGTACATATACAGATATAACTAACACAGTGTACATATACAGATATAACTAACACAGTGTACATATACAGATATAACTAACACAGTGTACATATACAGATATAACTAACACAGTGTACATATACAGATATAACTAACACAGACATATACAGATATAACTAACACAGACATATACAGATATAACTAACACAGACATATACAGATATAACTAACACAGACATATACAGATATAAACTAACACAGGTGTACAACATATAACAGATATAACTAACACAGACATATACAGATATAACTAACACAGTGTATATATACAGATATAACTAACACAGACATATAAAACACGAATATAACTAACACCGTGTACATATACAGATATAACTAACACAGTGTATATATACAGATATAACTAACACAGACATATACAGATATAACTAACACAGTGTACACATACAGATATAACTAACACAGTGTACATATACAGATATAACTAACACAGTGTACATATACAGATATAACTAACACAGTGTATATATACAGATATAACTAACACAGACATATACAGATATAACTAACACAGTGTATATATACAGATATAACTAACACAGACATATACAGATATAACTAACACAGTGTACATATACAGATATAACTAACACAGACATATACAGATATAACTAACACAGTGTATATATACAGATATAACTAACACAGACATATACAGATATAACTAACACAGTGTATATATACAGATATAACTAACACAGACATATACAGATATAACTAACACAGTGTACATATACAGATATAACTAACACAGTGTACATATACAGATATAACTAACACAGTGTACATATACAGATATAACTAACACAGACAAATACAGATATAACTAACAGTGTATATATACAGATATAACTAACACAGTGTACAATATACAGATATAACTAACACAGTGTACATATACAGATATAACTAACACAGTGTACATATACAGATATAACTAACACAGTGTATATATACAGATATAACTAACACAGACATATACAGATATAACTAACACAGTGTATATATACAGATATAACTAACACAGACATATACAGATATAACTAACACAGTGTACATATACAGATATAACTAACACAGTGTACACATACAGATATAACTAACACAGTGTACATATACAGATATAACTAACACAGTATACATATACAGATATAACTAACACAGTATACATATACAGATATAACTAACACAGTGTACATATACAGATATAACTAACACAGTGTACATATACAGATATAACTAACACAGTGTACATATACAGATATAACTAACACAGTGTACATATACAGATATAACTAACACAGTGTACACATACAGATATACCTAACACAGTGTACATATACAGATATAACTAACACAGTGTACACATACAGATATAACTAACACAGTGTACATATACAGATATAACTAACACAGTGTACATATACAGATATAACTAACACAGTGTACACATACAGATATAACTAACACAGTGTACATATACAGATATAACTAACACAGTGTACACATACAGATATAACTAACACAGTGTACATATACAGATATAACTAACACAGTGTACACATACAGATATACCTAACACAGTGTACATATACAGATATAACTAACACAGTGTACACATACAGATATAACAAACACAGTGTACATATACAGATGTAACTAACACAGACATATACAGATATAACTAACACAGTGTACATATACAGATATAACTAACACAGTGTACATATACAGATATAACTAACACAGTGTACATATACAGATATAACTAACACAGTGTACATATACAGATATAACTAACACAGTGTACACATACAGATATAACTAACACAGTGTACATATACAGATATAACTAACACAGACATATACAGATATAACTAACACAGTGTACACATACAGATATAACTAACACAGTGTACACATACAGATATAACTAACACAGTGTACATATATAGATATAACTAACACAGTGTACATATACAGATATAACTAACACAGACATATACAGATATAACTAACACAGTGTACATATACAGATATAACTAACACAGTGTACACATACAGATATAACTAACACAGACATATACAGATATAACTAACACAGACATATACAGATATAACTAACACAGACATATACAGATATAACTAACACAGTGTACACATACAGATATAACTAACACAGTGTACATATACAGATATAACTAACACAGTGTACATATATAGATATAACTAACACATTGTACATATATAGATATAACTAACACAGTGTACACATACAGATATAACTAACACAGTGTACACATACAGATATAACTAACACAGTGTACATATACAGATATAACTAACACAGTGTACATATACAGATATAACTAACACAGTGTACATATACAGATATAACTAACACAGACATATACAGATATAACTAACACAGTGTACATATACAGATATAACTAACACAGTGTACACATACAGATATAACTAACACAGACATATACAGATATAACTAACACAGACATATACAGATATAACTAACACAGACATATACAGATATAACTAACACAGACATATACAGATATAACTAACACAGTGTACATATACAGATATAACTAACACAGACATATACAGATATAACTAACACAGTGTACATATACAGATATAGCTAACACAGTGTACATATACAGATATAACTAACACAGTGTACATATACAGATATAACTAACACAGTGTACATATACAGATATAACTAACACAGTGTACATATACAGATATAACTAACACAGTGTACATATACAGATATAACAAACACAGTGTACACATACAGATATAACTAACACAGTATACATATACAGATATAACTAACACAGACATATACAGATATAACTAACACAGTGTACACATACAGATATAACTAACACAGACATATACAGATATAACTAACACAGACATATACAGATATAACTAACACAGACATATACAGATATAACTAACATAGACATATACAGATATAACTAACACAGTGTACATATACAGATATAACTAACACAGACATATACAGATATAACTAACACAGTATACATATACAGATATAAATAACACAGACATATACAGATATAACTAACACAGACATATACAGATATAACTAACACAGACATATACAGATATAACTAACACAGTGTACATATACAGATATAACTAACACAGTGTACATATACAGATATAACTAACACAGACATATACAGATATAACTAACACAGACATATACAGATATAACTAACACAGTGTACATATACAGATATAACTAACACAGTGTACACATACAGATATAACTAACACAGACATATACAGATATAACTAACACAGTGTACACATACAGATATAACTAACACAGTGTACATATATAGATATAACTAACACAGTGTACATATACAGATATAACTAACACAGTGTACATATACAGATATAACTAACACAGTGTACATATACAGATATAACTAACACAGACATATACAGATATAACTAACACAGACATATACAGATATAACTAACACAGTGTACACATACAGATATAACTAACACAGACATATACAGATATAACTAACACAGTGTACACATACAGATATAACTAACATAGTGTACATATACAGATATAACTAACACAGTGTACATATACAGATATAACTAACACAGTGTACACATACAGATATAACTAACACAGTGTACATATACAGATATAACTAACACAGTGTACATATACAGATATAACTAACACAGTGTACATATACAGATATAACTAACACAGTGTACATATACAGATATAACTAACACAGTGTACATATACAGATATAACTAACACAGACATATACAGATATAACTAACACAGACATATACAGATATAACTAACACAGTGTACATATACAGATATAACTAACACAGTGTACACATACAGATATAACTAACACAGTGTATATATACAGATATAACTAACACAGTATACATATACAGATATAACTAACACAGTGTACATATACAGATATAACTAACACAGTGTACATATACAGATATAACTAACACAGACATATACAGATATAACTAACACAGTGTACATATACAGATATAACTAACACAGTGTACATATACAGATATAACTAACACAGTGTACATATACGGATATAACTAACACAGTGTACATATACAGATATAACTAACACAGTGTACATATACAGATATAACTAACACAGACATATACAGATATAACTAACACAGACATATACAGATATAACTAACACAGTGTACATATACAGATATAACTAACACAGACATATACAGATATAACTAACACAGTGTACACATACAGATATAACTAACACAGACATATACAGATATAACTAACACAGTGTACATATACAGATATAACTAACACAGACATATACAGATATAACTAACACAGTGTACACATACAGATATAACTAACACAGTGTACATATACAGATATAACTAACACAGTGTACATATACAGATATAACTAACACAGTGTACATATACAGATATAACTAACACAGACATATACAGATATAACTAACACAGTGTACATATACAGATATAACTAACACAGTGTACACATACAGATATAACTAACACAGTGTACATATACAGATATAACTAACACAGACATATACAGATATAACTAACACAGTGTACATATACAGATATAACTAACACAGTGTACATATACAGATATAACTAACACAGTGTACATATACAGATATAACTAACACAGTGTACATATACAGATATAACTAACACAGTGTACATATACAGATATAACTAACACAGTGTACATATACAGATATAACTAACACAGTGTACATATACAGATATAACTAACACAGTGTACATATATAGATATAACTAACACAGTGTACACATACAGATATAACTAACACAGTGTACATATACAGATATAACTAACACAGTGTACATATACAGATATAACTAACACAGTGTACATATACAGATATAACTAACACAGTGTACATATACAGATATAACTAACACAGTGTACATATACAGATATAACTAACACAGTGTACATATACAGATATAACTAACACAGTGTACATATACAGATATAACTAACACAGTGTACATATACATATACAGATATAACTAACACAGTGTACATATATAGATATAACTAACACAGACATATACAGATATAACTAACACAGTGTACATATACAGATATAACTAACACAGTGTACACATACAGATATAACTAACACAGTGTACACATACAGATATAACTAACACAGTGTACATATACAGATATAACTAACACAGACATATACAGATATAACTAACACAGTGTACATATACAGATATAACTAACACAGTGTACACATACAGATATAACTAACACAGTGTACACATACAGATATAACTAACACAGTATACATATACAGATATAACTAACACAGACATATACAGATATAACTAACACAGACATATACAGATATAACTAACACAGACATATACAGATATAACTAACACAGACATATACAGATATAACTAACACAGACATATACAGATATAACTAACACAGTGTACATATACAGATATAACTAACGCAGTGTACATATACAGATATAACTAACACAGTGTATATATACAGATATAACTAACACAGTGTACATATACAGATATAACTAACACAGACATATACAGATATAACTAACACAGACATATACAGATATAACTAACACAGACATATACAGATATAACTAACACAGTGTATATATACAGATATAACTAACACAGACATATACAGATATAACTAACACAGACATATACAGATATAACTAACACAGTGTATATATACAGATATAACTAACACAGTGTACATATACAGATATAACTAACACAGACATATACAGATATAACTAACACAGACATATACAGATATAACTAACACAGTGTACATATACAGATATAACTAACACAGACATATACAGATATAACTAACACAGTGTACATATACAGATATAACTAACACAGACATATACAGATATAACTAACACAGTGTATATATACAGATATAACTAACACAGACATATACAGATATAACTAACACAGTGTACACATACAGATATAACTAACACAGACATATACAGATATAACTAACACAGACATATACAGATATAACTAACACAGTGTATATATACAGATATAACTAACACAGACATATACAGATATAACTAACACAGTGTACACATACAGATATAACTAACACAGACATATACAGATATAACTAACACAGTGTATATATACAGATATAACTAACACAGACATATACAGATATAACTAACACAGTGTACACATACAGATATAACTAACACAGACATATACAGATATAACTAACACAGTGTACATATACAGATATAACTAACACAGACATATACAGATATAACTAACACAGTGTACACATACAGATATAACTAACACAGTGTACATATACAGATATAACTAACACAGTGTACACATACAGATATAACTAACACAGTGTACACATACAGATATAACTAACACAGTGTACATATACAGATATAACTAACACAGACATATACAGATATAACTAACACAGACATATACAGATATAACTAACACAGACATATACAGATATAACTAACACAGTGTACATATACAGATATAACTAACACAGACATATACAGATATAACTAACACAGACACATACAGATATAACTAACACAGACATATACAGATATAACTAACACAGACATATACAGATATAACTAACACAGACACATACAGATATAACTAACACAGACATATACAGATATAACTAACACAGACATATACAGATATAACTAACACAGACATATACAGATATAACTAACACAGTGTATATATACAGATATAACTAACACAGTGTACACATACAGATATAACTAACACAGTGTACATATACAGATATAACTAACACAGACACATACATATGTGACAGTACAGCGAACCTAAACCTGGTTATCATAAATCATCACAATGTGAAAAATAACAATAACAATACTAAATTAACATAAATAAGCTCAACCACAACACAACGAATCCAACGTTTCGTTCCCAGTGATATTCTTCAGGGACAACACAAACAGGTCTAAACGAAATTAGATAATAAAGACACAACTACAAATGTAAACAATAAGTGTGGGTATGGAACGTTTATAGGCCATTGCCTGAACTTCAACCTCAACCTCAACCTCAACCTTAGTCTTAACCTCAGCTTTAGCCTCAGCCTTAACCTCAGCCTCAACCTCAACATCAGCCTTAATCTCAACCTCAACCTTGGCCTTAACCTCAATCTCAACCTCACCTCAGTCTCAGCCTCAACCTCAACCTCAACCTCAACCTTAGCCTCAACCTCAATCTCAAGCTCAGCCTCAACCTCGGTCTTAACCTCAACCTCAGCCTCAGATTTAACCTAACCTCAGACTCAACCTCAGCCTCATTCTCAACCTCAGCCTCATCCTCAACCTCAGCCTCAGTCTCAAAGAAATCATGGGACTATGGTGCTACACCCACACTATCGATGACTAAACCTTACACGTGGGACATCTCCAGCATTGTTCCGCCATTGTTTGTTACATTCTTAAGGTATGCAGTAAGACAATATCTGGGCGCACGAAAGAGAGTCCTGAAATGTTATAGAGAACATGTTTTGCTGTATGGAAGCGATTCACGAAAAGTTTATTAACAAATTAGGAAACAAACAAAAGTTATTTTCAAAGGGTTAAGAATTGGGCACGCGGGCCCGTCTAACATTCTGCCCTTTTATCACTCTCTTTCATACATTATATCATTCACACATCATTCACTCTCTTTCATACAGTATATCATTCACACATCATTCACTCTCTTTCATACATTATATCATTCACACATCATTCAAAGCTTAGAAGCAGCAGAGATGTGGTTCCTAAAACGAATCGTCCTTTACTCGGGGAGGTAAATTACAAGTACCTCAGAAATCACCCGATGGCGAGGGACACTGGTAATAGGGACAACAAATGCACACGCAAATATCAGTGCAATGTGGACTGCGAACGCAAAAAAATATGTTTGTTTACATAGTTATGGTTTACCCGAGTAAACAGCAGACGTCTCGGCATAACTTAATAACTTTTGGCTATTAGTTATTATTGGTGTTTGTCCATCAAGAATGATGATGACCATTCATTTCATCCAGTGGGGTTGAAAGTTTGGAGCTGCGAGTTCTAAGATGGCTCGAAATGGTGTTTGACAATGTGGGCAAAGAATGCTTGAAGTTCCAGGAGGAGGATCTCCTGCTGTGGGTTTTTTGTCCAGTCTTTTTTCACTGCTCTTGCAGTCCTGCTTGCTTCAAAAGTGATTGCGCTGTTGTGTAATGATTTACGCCACGAATTTCGGTCTTTAGCAACAGCCTTCCAAGTGTCGTGATGAATTCCAATAGCTTTTAATGAGATTTTCAGTATCTTTAAAGCGTTTTCTCTGGCCACCTTGGGAGCGTATACCACAACGCAGCTCAGCCGTAAAAAATTCGTTTAGGGAGCCTGTGATCTGGCATGCGAGTCAAGTGACCAGCCCAACGAATCTGATTCTTCATTAGTAGAGTGTGGGTACTGGGCATGTACGCTCTTTCCAAGACTTCAGTGTCTGGTAACTTGTCTTGCCAAGTAATCTTCAATAGCTTCCTAAGGCAGACTGTTTACCAGCGAAACGCCAGGAAATTAAACAAATTCCACACAGTTATTACCAAGACGTACCGAGGTTATTCACTGGGGTAAAATGTTGCAATATATTATTTGCGTCTTTTGTATTACCAACAGGATAACAATGTTTTGAACTGTATTATTTGTATTTATTGCAGCAAGATGTGAATCAGGTGATAACAGTGAGATTACAGCTAGCCTAAGAATGAAACCCATATGTAAAGGTCAGTAGACTGTTTATAAAAAAAAATAAATAAATAAATAAATAAATAAATAAATGAATGAAAATCGTAAACTGATTAAAGAAATTAGACGTAGACAGTCACAATTTTGTTGGCACATTATGAGAAGAAATAAACTAGAGAACTTGGTGGCAACTGGCAAGATTGAGGGGAAAAGAACAAAGAGAAGGCAGAGAAGTAAATATCTGGATGGGTTGGCCACGCGGCAAGGTCGAAACACGAACACGGAGCTGATCCACGACTCTGGTGATCGAGTGAGATGGCAAAACATGACCGCCCACGCTTGTCGACATGGCACATGATGATGATCAGACTGTAGCTGGATTTTCAGAATTTTCTGAGAATTGTCTTTGAGGGATGGGCGACGAAGAAGAGAGCTGGCAGCGGCTTACCATATGTCACGACCTGGAATATATGAAAGCCTAACATACTGCCTTCGGTGTGTCCAGTTGTAAGTGAGTGAAGGAGTTTCGCAGGCCTTCATGAGTATTGGGTATATGGCGCCGGGCTCATATGTTCATAGACCAAGGTCACACTGTCTGCCTCTACTTTATATAACTTTTTCTAGAACAATTTCTGGCTGGTCGACCTGGAAGCGCGGGCCAATAGAAACACAATTTAGTTTTAGCTTTAGTTTAAGTCGACGGATCAACATCACGGCTCGTGGGTGTAACCCATAAGTGCTCCGTTCAACTTCTAACTCAAACCTGAGTCCGGAGAATCTCAGCTCAGCACATGAACTCTGTATCACCGGCGAGGATCCTGAAATACTTTGGGTAGATTTTTAACTCGAAATTTTGCCCGGGCAACACCGTTAGGCTGCTCTTTTTCGATTTCCAACTGCCAAGGGATTTTCTTTACGAGCGCAACAATACACACGGGCGTCCGATCTCACTACCCAGAGACCAGGGGAAATTTTGTTACTAGAAGGAGATATTACTGGTACATCATTGAACAAGCAGAAGAAGAAGAAGAAGAAGAAGAATACGGAAGAAGAGGAGAAGAAGGAGAAGGAAGAAGAAGGAGGAGGAGTAGGGGGAGAAAGAAGGGGTGAAAGAAGAAGATGAAGGAGGAGGAACAGGAGCAGGACGACAAGGAAGAGCAGAAGTAGTAGTCGTGAATATTTTAGGCTCTATTGGAGGACTTAAGAGATTGCCTGTATGGGGACATACACACATACGCACACATACACACATACATACACACACATACTTAAACACAGACACGCACACTTCATTTGCCTGACACTATAATTTTTCCTGTTGTCCGTTTTCAATTAGGATCCCCCACCGGTCAAGTCAGAAGTAACAGAGTCACGGTTCCTGAACCAGACTTACATCCCCTTACAATCGACACACAACAGTTGAATGTAAAGATCACAGCGGGGACCAACTCTGAATCTCGGAAGCCGCTGCACCTACAACCAGCCGTAGACACTGATGATTCCAAGTATAGCGACAATATCTGGAGTAGATCAACATCCGCCCGCAATGACGACCAGAAAGCCATCTTTCATGGTACTAGTATGAAGACAGAAAACAGGATTACACAAACTAAGATAAACATTGCAGATTACCAGACTACAGGATCTTCTACATTTGGGCTCTTTTCGTCTGATAACCCAAATATTATTAATAAACAACAAAATAACTTTGGCCGAGATATGGGAGTTGCCAGTAGAGTCCAGTCTATGCCATCTTGCAGTATCCAACGACCAGATTCCCGTGTAGAGATGGGAGTTACCAGCGGGGTCCAGTCGATGCCATCTTGCAATAACCAACGACCAGATTCCCGTGCAGAGATGGGAGTTGCCAGTAGAGTCCAGTCTATGCCATCTTGTAGTATCCAACGACCAGATTCCCGTGTAGAGATGGGAGTTGCCAGTAGAGTCCAGTCTATGCCATCTTGCAGTATCCAACGACCAGATTCCCGTGTAGAGATGGGAGTTACCAGCGGGGTCCAGTCTATGCCATCTTACAGTGTTCAACGACCAGGTTGCAATGCAGCTATCATTCCTGGATGTGAAACTAAACCAGTATACACTAACTCCCAGTTTCCAAATAACTATCAGTTTGTGCCACAAAGTGCCGCATTGCGGCAGGATTCATGTTCAAGTCTTTCTTATCATAATCGAACAGAACATGGTATGCCCCAAAACTCGAAAAGCAATCAACATACAGTGACTGATCTCATAGAGTATACAAAATGGCAACAAGAAACAACTGCACGGCCACAAGATTCTTATAGAACTTGTTGGGTTGGTCAAAAACAGACAGGAAAGTGTATTTCTGACTTAGCCGTAGACAATGAAAAAGCCCAAGCTGTATCTGACATTGTCAAGTATTTACAAGACACAAGACATATTACTACTGATAACGGTGACATTGGCCAGATTTCGTGCGATTTCCTAACTAATCCAGATTATCATGAAGCCAGTTCTGTGAATCAAGCGGCGCCAACTGCCACACCTGATCATGCAGGCGCATATACTACTTCATTTAATTTAGGGACAATGGATTTGTTTGCAGAAACGGCGGCTAATCTTTCCACTATGGATCTCTTGAAATGTCTGACTGATAATTATTGATTAATTTAGTGTGTAGTCGATAGGTGCGGTTAAGTTACCGTAAGCCCAGCTCTTATTTTGGCTGGTTTATTTTTGTTTCATATGTCCTGGTCACTATTTTGAGAATTGGTAGTTATGTCAGATGTCAAGTGACCTTACTTTAAATCCCTCGTTGAGGTAGAAAAGTTAATTTGCAATATATTAAAATGATTCTTTCTTTCTTTCTTTCTTTCTTTCTTTCTTTCTTTCTTTCTTTCTTTCTTTCTTTCTTTCTTTCTTTCTTTCTTTCTTTCTTTCTTTCTTTCTTTTCTGTCTGTCTGTCTGTCTATCTATCTGTCTGTCCGTCCGTCCGTCCTTCCATCCGTCCGTCCGTCAGTCCGTCTGTCCGTCCGTCCATCCGTCCGTCCGTCCGTCCGTCCGTCTGTCTGTCTGTCTGTCTGTCTGTCTTCACATATTTGTTGTAGCTTATTTGTATGTATAATCCTTTCTTTCTTTCTATTTTCTCTCAGTACCCACATCCGTCTATCCTCTGTCTATTTATCCATGCCAAGAAAAGAAAGATTTACTGAGCTGTTGTAATCAGCAAATCTACCTCATTTGTGGAAGTCAATCTCAACCTTTTGGTGAGATTCTGCATTTGAATTAATTAGGCTTTTCATGACAATCTGAATGCAAACCTGGTCAATCTAATAGTCATTCTTATTGCAGGTCTTTCAATCCTGCACTTTAAACTCCCCAATTATCATTGCACGCCATACACGACAATTATCATTACACTCCAGATACGACAATTATCATTGCACGCCATACACGACAATTATCATTGCACGCCATACACGACAATTATCATTACACTCCAGATACGACAATTATCATTACACTCCAGATACGACAATTATCATTGCACGCCATACACGACAATTATCATTGCACGCCATACACGACAATTATCATTACACTCCAGATACGACAATTATCATTGCACGCCAAACACGACAATTATCACTGAACACCAAGCGCGACAATTTTTGCACGCCAAGCACGACACTTATCATTGCGCTTCAGACATGAAAATTATCATTGCACGCCAAACAAGACAATCATCATTGCACGCGAAGCACAACAATTATCATTGCACGCCAAGCGCGACAATTAACATTGCACGAAAGACACGGCAATTATCATTGCATGTCAAACACGACAATTATCATTGCACGCCAAGCGCGACAATTATCATTGCACGAAAGACACTACGTCTATAATTTTACTTCAGACACGACAATTATCACTGCATTCCACACACGACAATTATCATTGTACTACAGACACGACAATTATCATTACACACCATACACGACAATTATCATTGCACTCGACATACGACAACTATCATTGCACGACAGACACGACAATTATCATTACACTCCAGACACGACAATTATCATTACACTCCAGACACGACAATTATCATTACAATACAGACACGACAATTAACATTACTCTCAAGACTCGACAATTATCATTGCACTCCATTCACGACAATTATCATTACACTTCAGACACGACAATTATAATTTCTCGCTAAAAACGACAAGTATCATTGACTTCCAGACGCGACAATTATCATTGAATTCCAGACACGACGGTTATCTCAGCACTACAGACACGTACTCATCATTGCACTGCTGTAGTGACAAGTATCATTGCCATCCCGACAGTCCATCATTGCATGCCAGACATAACCATTATGGCTGCACCCTACACATGTCCATGATCATGGCACTCCGCATATGTCCATGATTATTGCACTCCACACACAATTTGTAACCAAGATATTTGATTGTCACATGTAACATTATGCAATGTATGTTCAAACCAAATAATTCTATTGTCACATGTAACTATTAAGCATTAAACAGTGCATTTCTTGTTATTGGTTTTATGTTGTTTACTTCTGCGACATATTTTTTGTTGATCATCTCAAAGAAATAAAAGAAGAAACACTGCAGCTATAGGATATACATGGAGAGAACACTGGAGATATGTAGGATACACATGGAGAAAACACTGGAACTATGTAGGATACACGTGGAGAAAACACTGGAGATATGTAGGATACACATGGAGAAAACACTAGAGCTATATAGGATACACATGGAGAAAACACTGGGGTTATGTAGGAAACACATGGAGAAAATACTGGGGCTATGTAGGATACACATGGAGAAAGCACTAGAGCTATGTAGGATACAGATGGAGAAAACACTAGAGTTATGTAGGATACACATGGAGAAAACACTGGGGTTATGTAGAATAGACATGGAGAAAACAGTAGAGCTATGTAGGATACAGATGGAGAAAACACTGGGGCTATGTAGGATACACAAGGAGAAAACACTGGGGCTATGTAGGATACATATGGAGAAAACACTGGGGTTATGTAGACTACACATGGAGAAAACACTGGGGCTATGTAGGATACACAAGGAGAAAACACTGGGGCTATGTAGGATACATATGGAGAAAACACTGGGGTTATGTAGACTACACATGGAGAAAACACTGGGGCTATGTAGGATACACAAGGAGAAAACACTGGGGCTATGTAGATTACACATGGAGAAAACACTAGAGCTATGTAGGATACACAAGGAGAAAACACTGGGGCTATGTAGATTACACATGGAGAAAACACTGGAGCTATGTAGGATACACATGGAGAAAACACTGGGGCTATGTAGGATACACATGGAGAAAACACTGGGGCTATGTAGGATACACAAGGAGAAAACACTGGAGCAATGTAGGATACACATGGAGAAAACACTGGGGTAATGTAGACTACACATGGAGAAAACACTAGAGTTATGTAGGATACAGATGGAGAAAACACTGGGGTTATGTAGAATAGACATGGAGAAAACAGTAGAGCTATGTAGGATACACAAGGAGAAAACACTGGGGTTATGTAGAATAGACATGGAGAAAACAGTAGAGCTATGTAGGATACACATGGAGAAAACACTGGGGTTATGTAGGAAACACATGGAGAAAATACTGGGGCTATGTAGGATACACATGGAGAAAACACTAGAGCTATGTAGGATACAGATGGAGAAAACACTAGAGTTATGTAGGATACACATGGAGAAAACACTGGGGTTATGTAGAATACACATGGAGAAAACAGTAGAGCTATGTAGGATACAGATGGAGAAAACACTGGGGCTATGTAGACTACACATGGAGAAAACACTGGAGCTATGTAGGATACACAAGGAGAAAACACTGGGGCTATGTAGGATACATATGGAGAAAACACTGGGGTTATGTAGACTACACATGGAGAAAACACTGGAGCAATGTAGGATACATATGGAGAAAACACTGGGGCTATGTAGGATACATATGGAGAAAACACTGGGGTTACGTAGACTACACATGGAGAAAACACTGGAGCAATGTAGGATACACATGGAGAAAACACTAGAGCTATGTAGGATAGACAAGGAGAAAACACTGGGGCTATGTAGGATACACATGGAGAAAACACTGGGGCTATGTAGGATACACAAGGAGAAAACACTGGGGCTATGTAGGATACACATGGAGAAAACACTAGAGCTATGTAGGATACAGATGGAGAAAACACTAGAGTTATGTAGGATACACATGGAGAAAACACTGGGGTTATGTAGGAAACACATGGAGAAAATACTGGGGCTATGTAGGATACACATGGAGAAAACACTAGCGCTATGTAGGATACAGATGGAGAAAACACTAGAGTTATGTAGGATACACATGGAGAAAACACTGGGGTTATGTAGGATACACATGGAGAAAACAGTAGAGCTATGTAGGATACAGATGGAGAAAACACTGGGGCTATGTAGACTACACATGGAGAAAACACTGGAGCTATGTAGGATACACAAGGAGAAAACACTGGGGCTATGTAGGATACATATGGAGAAAACACTGGGGTTATGTAGACTACACATGGAGAAAACACTGGAGCAATGTAGGATACATATGGAGAAAACACTGGGGCTATGTAGGATACATATGGAGAAAACACTGGGGTTACGTAGACTACACATGGAGAAAACACTGGAGCAATGTAGGATACACATGGAGAAAACACTAGAGCTATGTAGGATAGACAAGGAGAAAACACTGGGGCTATGTAGGATACACATGGAGAAAACACTGGGGCTATGAAGACTACACATGGAGAAAACACTGGAGCAATGTAGGATACTCATGGAGAAAACACTGGGGCAATGTAGGATGCACATAGAGAAAACACTGTGGCAATGTAGGATACACATGGAGAAAACACTGGGGTTATGTTGGATACACATGGAGAAAACACTGTGGCAATGTAGGATACACATGGAGAAAACACTGGCCATCCAGATATTTACTTCTCTGCTACGTTATGGTATTTCCTTCTTCCTAGTGACGACCATAAGCTGTGTCTTCTTACAACGTAATTTTAACCTTAGTTCTTCACTGTGTGAACAACACTGAAATAGACATGGCAAATACCAGGTTAGAACTAGGAGTTCAACAAACTACCACCGTGCTTATTTCAGCACACACACTGACATAGACATGGTAAATACTAGGTCAGTATTTAGTTCACATAAATATGAATTCGGAAACCCATTGAGGCCACTAAGACAGTTCGTAAATAATCTCACGAGAATTGTTTGGCGCTTACAGAAGGAGAAGAAAGAAACAGAGACTAGAGAATAGACTAGACAAAATAAACATTGAAAACTATACCTTGATTAGTTATTTGGAGGTGACAGGTTCGATTCCCGATCAGAAACTATAGCTTTTAATGTTCACATTGTCTAGTGTATCCTCTAGTCTCTGGGATTTATTTACGCACTGTGTTTATTTCCGAGCCAGGTCTTCCTAAAATCAGTCAATACTGGGACAATATGGTGCTTTGTGGTATGATGATAGTGAACTGGTGGTTTCGAGACACAGTGTATTCACATATATTAAGCTAAAAAGTTAGTTGGATATCAATTACAGGACGTAGAACTCAACTCCAGCATTTTTGGCTGTTTATGATTCCTGGGCAAATTTACCTTCAGTAGTTTGCCATTGCTTTCTGAACGATCGGCACTCATATAATTGTATGAAAATCAACGCAAGAAGGTTTGCTTCCAAATCGCCTGCAGCTGTTGCAAATTGCATGTATAAACTCTTCGCCACAGAGCAGGCCATATATTAAGTAGTGACGTGAAATGATGGCCGTATGACTTGTGGAATATAATAATATTACATCAACATATAAAAATATGACAGGCTTCAGCAAGGGGTATCCCACTGGGGCAGCTGGGCTTGTCTTTGCCGAGAATGGGGGATTATCCAATCCCGTTCGCTCCTCGTTTTTAAATAACGGGATACAGTAAACCCGGGTCTCCGTGTGAGAGCCAGAAATATTCCAATAAGAATGTGTAGTTTGTAAGCTCTACACATGTATAATCATATCTATGCACACATCAACATAGACGTGCGCAAGCATACTGATAATGTTTATCAATGTCTTAGATGCAGGGTTACTGCTTTTACACACACACACACACACGCACGCACGCACGCACGCACGCACGCACGCACGCACGCACGCACGCACGCACGCTGTCTCTCTCACTCCCTCTTTATCTCTGTGTACCTGTGTATCAATGTTATTATCTACCTACCAACCTATCTGTCTGTCTGTCTGTCTGTCTGTCTGTCTGTCTGTCTGTCTGTCTGTCTGTCTGTCTGTCTGTCTGTCTGTCTGTCTGTCTGTCTGTCTGTCTGTCTGTCATCTTGTCATCTTGTTTCCGGTCCGCTCGAGAGCGGTCGTGTTTCACTAGCTTTCCCGAATTTTAAATAGTTATCAACATCTATCGACGTTTTTCTAAATCAATCGACATGTTATGTAAAAGATTGTGTTCACTTCAAAACTGGGTCTAAAGCATTTTTAATTGATGTGAATGTGTTTACTTGGTGAAATTAGGATTTCTTTGTGAAATGTGGCGGTAAGGTAATTCATTTTTGAACGTTACCAATTATCGTTCCCAATTTTCGATTCGCGACAACGTGACAATTTTCCATGCATGAGATTAGATTAGAAAGGCCTGTACTTTTATACTTGTTTATGCTATGCATATTGGCGCTATCTATATTGCCAAAATGTCTCCCGGCTTGCAGCCATCAACTCAGTCCAAGCGCTACACGGGACAAAAGTTAGCGAACACGCCGCCTCAGTCTATGATTCGAACAACGCCATCTTCATCTATGTCGGTTAGTGATAAAGAATCGCAGTCTGACAAATTTGTAATTAATACACCTTTAGACACTCTTTCTTAGGTCGAATCACACAGCCATAATACCTGTCGTGAACTTATTCAGGCCTTGGAGGACAGGCTAAAAGATCTTATTTCCAGTAATACAACTAATATTATTGTTGTGTTTAAAGAAGTAAACGCTCTTCTTCGAAACGATATCTGCCTCCTGAAAGAAGAGAAGGAAATCTGTTAGGAATCTATACAAACCTTAAAGCTACAGAGTGCGCCATTACTGGACAAAAGTGCACAAACAGACAGTAAACATGGTGCTGTAGAGATGTGTATGGCTAATGGATATTTGCCAATTAATGACACAGAGACACTTTCTACAGAAAACAACACCAGTACTAAACCTGCAGAGCGCACACCATCTATCTATCCCATTGGTGTTCATATCAGCAACAGCTTCCAAACCCTAAGTGCAGATTCCTCAACAACAGATCAGGAATGGCAGTACTTAGCACCTACCACTACTGGGAATCAACAGCAATCTCAAGCAAGCAACAGTTATAATCAACAACACAAGCTAAGCGACAGTGACCAATGGCAACATATACCCAAACGGAAACACCAGCAGCGAGTGATAGAACTAGATGATAGTGTAACTCATGTAATCATTGGAGACTCCCTGCTGAAGGGATTCTATAGTGACCGCATGTAATCATCTGACAGCGAAACAACTTCGATCTACCCTCTACCAGGTGAGGACATTGATAGGCTAACATCTACACTCCAAAAATTCGAAGTGAACGACAAAGTTAAAAAAATAACAGTCCATATTGGTGTCAACGATATCTTGAATAACAAGAGCATAAACACCTCACAACTAGCTACATTGGAGGTGTTGTTGCGCAATACATTTCCTAAATCATCTATGTTCATTTCATCAATCATTCCACTCTGTTATGGATTCCAGGATCGTACTGCCGATGCTGCCAATCTAACTCTATATAAGTTTTGTAAAGATAACAACATGAATTTCATTAACAATACCCCGTATTTTACATCCCCACCTGGGGCTCCTAAAAAAAAAAACTATACGGGGATCAAATACATTGTTCCAATCTAGGAAGTAGCATACTAGCGAAGAACATACAATATCCCGAACGTGCGCAACAACCAGCACCAGTGACAGGAGTAAACAAGGCTTCACCTCAGGCAACAGCCCTCTCTGAGTGTTAAGAAAATACCCACTCTCTCCCCACACCACTTTTCCCTACACCACAGAAACACAATGCCGTGAATAGCAACTCATGCGCCAATCCCAATGTTGCTAACTATGATATTTTCTTTCCTCTTTTGCCCGTAAAGCAATCTCCCTCTATCGGGTCAAAAGGGACACTTTTAAACAATGTTGCTGTGCCTCCGATGCCTACTTCCAATGTAAGCACCTCCAGTGACATTCCTAGTAGTCGTTCCTCGTTGGACGGTAATCTACACTCCTAACAGTGGAACCGTCAACTTTAGCAGCTAATGCAGTACAACCATACAGCCCTGCACCAAGCTTTCCTGATGTCACTCAATCACAGGCATTTTCATACACCCTCTAGTAGCCTTAACTACTACTAAATAAAGTTACAAAAATCCTGATATATTCCTTTTACTGTGCAATGTTCGCTTATCACGATCGGTGGCTCAACGAAGATGGTTTACATATAGGCCATCTCAACAGCTTTCATTTGCTCAACAAATTACCCGAGATTTCGGTAATACTGTGCAAACAGTTCCATGTGTTTGGAATCACAGAAAGTCGTCTCAACGACAGAATAAACGACTCTGAAATCTCTCTTAAATGGTTTAATATAATTCGGAGAGATGCCAATCAAAAATTAGAGACAGGTATTGCTGTATACATCTCCAATTCAATCAGCTTTTCCCGCAGAAGGGACCTCGAGACTGTATTGATAGAATGTGTTTGGTTAGAGGTGAAGCCAGCCAG
This sequence comes from Cepaea hortensis, assembly GCA_963921405.1. Classification (NCBI taxonomy): domain Eukaryota; kingdom Metazoa; phylum Mollusca; class Gastropoda; order Stylommatophora; family Helicidae; genus Cepaea; species Cepaea hortensis. The sequence goes on from OY992896.1 coordinate 7,399,961, forward strand.
CCAGCAACCGTTTCTCACTGGATACCTATATCGGCATCGTGTGCTGTGTATAGCTGGTATGACTGCTACACTACAATGATGGATAGTGTTTACAGTAGGTAGAGAAATTATGATACTAGGTGACTTTAACATAGATATTAGTAAACCAAACCAGACATGGGATGATATCATCATATCATACAATTTCAAACAACTAATAAACCGTCCCACGAGGGTTACTGACACCTCCTGAACTGTAATTTATCATGTGTATGTTACCTGTCCAGTTAATATTATTGAATGTTCTGTTCCTGTTAGTGCAGTTAGTGACCATTACCCTGTATGCTCTATATGGTCAAAATTTTAGTTCAAAACTCTTAAAATTAAAATGCATTCATCAAATTTAGAAATTTAAAACGTTCAATCGAGAGCTATTTTTACAAGACTTAAACAGTGCAGCACTTGATCATGTTTACCAACTTCCTATTCCGGACGATGCACTAGCATTTTGGACGAAGACAGGCTACAGTGTGTTTGATAAACATGCGCCAGTCAAAGAAGTTCGTGTCAAGAATAAACATAAATCTCAATGAGTCACTAGTGAAGTTCTGGAAATCCCGAGAGAGCGTGATACCGCACACAAAAATAAAGACTTCATCAACTACCGCAGATTAAGAAATAAAGTTAAATTTGAAATTCGTAGGATAAAAAAAAATCATTAAAAAATTTGATTAATGATAAATCAAATAACACAAATATATGGAAAGTTATTAATTCTCTAACAAATAAGAAACAATCTTCAGAGTCAGGAACACCAAACTCTATAACATGCGAGGCTTTCAGTTGTTTCTTTCAATCAGAAATAGAGAATCGATGTCTACAATACCAAAATCGCCATGCAATTTAAGTTCACATGCCATCAATCTGTGAGGAGAAGTTCACTAGGAATATTCCCGCTGAGATTCCCTTGATGTCGGTTGCAGAAGTATATAAATATCTCTCAAACCTCAAAGCAACAAACTCACATGGCCTAGATGGTGTCAGTAATAGAATTCTTGGCTGTGCCGCACCAATCATTAGTGAGTCTTTAACGTTCATATATAATCAATACCTGGCCAAAAAATAGTTCCTAGATGCATTAATAATAGCTTACAAGCACTTGGAATCAACGACTGGCAAGAGAAGGTCAACCAGAGAGACGAATGGAGACGGATTGTATCTGCAGCAAAGAACCTCAATGGCTCGGAACGCTGAAGAAGAGGAAGAATTAATAATAGCTAAAATTTATTCTCTACTTAAAAATGGCTCAAATGATAATAGCGTCCTGGGTAATTATAGACCAATTTCCTTATTATCGTCGTTATCAAAACCATTAGAAAAACACATTCATAAAATAACATTACATCATTTAATTAACAACGATCTTCTTCTTCTTCTTCTTCTTCTTCTTCTTCTTCTTCTTCTTCTTCTTCTTCTTCTTCTTCTTCTTCTTCTTCTTCTTCTTCTTCTTCTTCTTCTTCTTCTTCTTCTTCTTCTTCTTCTTCTTCTTCTTCTTCTTCTTCTTCTTCTTCTTCTTCTTCTTCTTCTTCTTCTTCTTCTTCTTCTTCTTCTTCTTCTTCTTCTTCTTCTTCTTCTTCTTCTTCTTCTTCTTCTTCTTCTTCTTCTTCTTCTTCTTCTGCGTTCATCCGGATTTTTTTCCACGGACGTGATTGCGTTGTGTCTGTTTACAGCAGAGCTGCGTTCTTGCGCCATTAGGCTGACACATCCGACTTCTGCGGGCATTTGTTGACCGGGTTAACCTTCCCAGGGTAACAATGATCTAATAATTGACAGTTAATCCTGGTTTAGACCTAAATATTCTTGTCATAGCGCTCTAACAAAAATGACCGATAACTGGCATGTTAACATTAACAACGGCATCATTTGTGGAGCAGTGTTCATAGACTTCAAAAAAGCGTTTGATATGGTAGATCACGATATTATAATTAGCAAATTAAAACTAATGAAGACTAGTGCCAATATGGTAAACCTAATTACGTCATTTGTATCTGACAGACAGCAAATCGTGTCCTTTAACAACCGTTTATCAAGACCCATACAGCTTAATATCGCCATACCTCAGGGCTCAATACTAGGTCCGCTACTTTTTGCAGTTTATATTAACGACCTTCCTTTATATCTCAATACTACATGCGATCTATGTGCAGACAGGTGTATTATATATGCTAGTCAGGAGAACCGTAATGAATTAGAAAGTTATTTGCAAGAAAGAACTTGATAATTTTACTAGATGGAGCATGAAAACCGCATGCAAATTAACATCGACAAAACCAATTCCATGCTAATAACGACTAGACAAAAACTACAGACACTAGCCATAACTGGGGCAACGCTCGAACTCCGCATAAATAAGATATCTATAGGTAATGTAAATGAACATAAAAGATTAGGTCTTTTAATTGACAGACATTTAAATTGGAACTCTCATGTCCACGCCCTTACCAAGAAAATAGCACAAAAAGTTTACCAACTTGCTAAAATTCAGCACTTCCTGGACGAAAGCACGCGAAAGTTATTCTATACATCCTATATTCAATGACATCCAGATTATTGTTCCACATTCTGGGATGGTTGCCCTAAATCTAATATGACACGATTTTGTTCTCTTCAAAAGCGGGCTATATGTCTAGTTTCTGGCATAAAGCACGCTGAAAGTAATCTATATCTATAAAACAAAGTGTATGTATATGTGTATGTATATATGTATGTATGTAAATATGTATGTCCTTTATTTGTTCGCGAACGGCCCATCCGATTGAGATGAAATTTTCTACACGCCTTCCTTTCATTCCAGAGCTGTCAACTGTCATAGTTTTTTTTTCTTCTTCCTCCTCCTCCCTCCTCCCCCTCCCAAAATACGTACGTAAATATATGATGATGATGATGAAAGAATCCCCGAACCAAAACGCTAGGGAAAGGGAAGAAAATGACGTGACTACACAGAATCGTCACACGGCAATCATCATCATCAAGTGCCGTGCCGGCTGGCGTAGGCGTTCATGGCTCTCTGTAGATCTCAGTCTTTGTTTTTTTTAATCAACTCTGCTGCTGATATTCCTCCATGCCACGGCAATATCAATAACAATTCATCTTTTTATGTGTAAGGAAGTTATCTACAGTCGTGTAGAAGGGAAGAACTAGACGAGTATGAATTCGGAATGGCGAACTCTCTCCCCCTCTCTTCTCCTCCCTCTACCTCCTCCCTCCACCCTTCTCCTCTTCCTCCTCCCTCTCATCCCTCTCCCTCCTACCTCCTCCTTCTCCCTCTTCCTTCTCCCTCTTCATCTCCACTTCTCCTCCATCCTCCTCCCTCCTACTCCCTCCGCCTCCTCCCCCTCCTCCCTCATCTTCCCTCCTCCTCCCTCTCCCTCCTCATCCCTCCTCCTCCTGCCTCCCTCCTCCTCCTCCTGCCTCCTTCTCCCTCATCATCCTCCCTCCTCCTTCTCCCTTCTTCTCCCTCTTCCCTCTTCCTCCTCCTACCTCCTCCCTCCTCCTCCTCCCTCCACCCTCCTCCTCCCTTCTCCTCCTCTTCCTCCTCCCTTTCCTACCTCCTCCTCCTCCCTCTACCTCCTCCTACCCCTACCTCTTTCCTCCTCCCTCCTCCTCCCCTTCCACCTCTCTTTCCTTCCTCCCCTCCTCATTCTCCCTCCTTCCTCTCCCTCCTTCCTCCTCCTCCTTCCTTCTTCTCCCTCCTCCTCCTCCTCCCTCCTCCCCCTCCTCCTTCCTCCTCCTCCCTCTCCTCCTCCTCACTCCTCCTCCTCCTCCCTCCTCCTCCTCTACCTCCTCCCTCCTCCTCCCTTCACATTCCTCCTCCTCCCTCTTCCTCCTCCTCCTCCTCCTCATCCCTCCTCCTCCCTTCTCCTCCTCCCTCCTCCTCCCTCTACCTCCTCCTCCCTTCACATTCCTCCTCCTCCCTCTTCCTCCTCCTCCCTCCTCCTCCTCATCCCTCCTTCTCCCTCCTCCTCCTTCTTCCTCCCTCCTCCTCCTCCCTCCTCCTTCCTCCTCCTCCCTCTCCTCCTCCCTCCTCCCTCCTCCTCCTCATTCTACCTCCTCCCTTCACATTCCTCCTCCTCCCTCTTCCTCCTCCTCCCTCCTCCTCCTCCCTCCTCCTCCCTCCTCCTCCTCCCTCCTCCTCCTCTCTCCTCCTCCTTCTTCCTCCCTCCTCCTCCCTCCTCCCCTCCTCCTTCCTCCTCCTCCCTCTCCGCCTCCTCCCTCCTCCTCCTCCCTCCTCCTCCTCCCTCCTCCTCCCTCTACCTCCTCCTCCTCCCTCCTCCTCCCTCTACCTCCTCCCCCCCTCCTCCCTTCACATTCCTCCTCCTCCCTCTTCTCCTCCTCCTCCTCCTCCTCTCTCCGCCTCCCTCCTCCTCCTCTTCCCTCTACCTCCTCCCTCCTCCTCCCTTCACATTCCTCCTCCTCCCTCCTCCTCCTCCCCTCCTCCTCTTCCCTCCTCCCCCTCCTTCTCCTCCTTCTCCCTCCTCCTTCCTCCCTCTTCCTCCTCCCTCTTCCTTCTCCTCCTTCTCCCTCCTCCTTCTCCCTCTTCCTCCTTCCTCTTCCTTCTCCCTCCGCCTCCTCCCTCCTCCTACTCTCTCCTCCTCCTCCCTCCTCCTCCCTCTCCCTCCTCCTCCCTATCCTCCTCCTGCTCCCTTCTCCTCCTGCGTTCTCCTCCTCCCTCCTTCTCCCTCCTCCTCCCTCTTCCTCCTCCTCCTCCTCGCCTCCTCCTCCACCCTACTCCTCCCTCCTCCTCCTAATCCCTCCTCCTCCTCCTCCTCCCTCCTCCTCCCTCTAACCTCCTCCCCCTCCTCCCTTCACATTCCTCCTCCTCTCTCTTCCTCCTCCTCCTCCTCCTCTCTCCGCCTCCCTCCTCCTCCTCCTCCCTCTACCCTCCTCCCTCCTCCTCCCTTCACATTCCTCCTCCTCCCTCCTCCTCCCCTCCTCCTCTTCCTCCTCTCCTCCCCCTCCTTCTCCTCCTTCTCCCTCCTCCTTCTCCCTCTTCCTCCTCCCTCTTCCTTCTCCCTCCGCCTCCTCCCTCCTCCTACTCTCTCCTCCTCCTCCTCCCTCTCTTCCTCCTGCATGGGCGAAATAGAGAACACACTGAACCGTTCAACAGGGATTCATTGTCAAAGAAATGTGGTTATTAAGACAAACGAAAGTGAGGGAAATGAAATACTTTGGGCGTGTAGAGTCTGGAAAAGATGTATATGGAGGGAGGCCTAACAAGTAAGCGGACAAGAGGAAAACCCAACATGGATGGGTATATCTTATATATAAAAGGCGATCTCCGTCCGTCTGTCTGTCTGTCTATATGTCCCTAATGCGCTCGCGAACGGCCCATCCCATTGAGATGAAATTTTTTACACGTCTTCCTTTCATTCCAGCGCAGCCCACTGTCATATTTTTTTAGTATGAAATCGGCTGCTTACCCAAAATTATTTCATTTTTCATTATAATTTCATCTATCTCAGGGGACTTAACTCTGTAAAAGTTATTTCAAGGGGCATAACTTTTCTGTATAACTTATAGTCATATTGTGGCATCGTTTTCAAAGATTTATAAACTCTTTGTCCATAGTTATGTACCGGCATATGAGTTATAATAAATAATGATACAATCTGTAAGGCATTTTCAAAGTTTTCATAAAAATAATGCATAATGCATAACATTGTAACTCATCTTTTTTTGCTTAAAGAATGAATAAATAATAGTTACCTTATCTCTATCAAGTTTGAAGATTTTATATTTCTTTACACTGTCGCCAACTCTAAGAAGACATGGAACAACCTCAGCCATTATTAAATCTACAGGCATATGCGTTATATTCCTCCTCCTCCTCCTCCTCTCCCCTCCTCCACCTCCTACCCTCTTCCTCTTCTCCTCCCCCTCCTCCCTCTCCCTCCTCCATCCTCCTCTTCTCTCTTTCTCCTCCTCCTCCCTCCTCCTCCCGCTTTCTCCTCCCAGCTCCTACTCCTCCTTTTTCTTCTTCTGCTGCTGCTGCCGCTGCTCCATTTACCCAAGTTAATATATTACCAAGTTGGTCTTCGTTTATCTAAGGTTGTTCTAACTGCAACCAATAAATGATTAGACAGACAGACAGACAGACAGACAGACAGACAGACAGACAGACAGACAGACAGACAGACAGACAGTCGGGAACGGGAACTTATATGACTACTCATATGAATTAAATGAGATGCTCCCCATCAGGGGCTGGGCGAAGCCGGGCCGGATCAGACAGATAGACAGACAGACAGACAGACAGACAGACAGACAGACAGACAGACAGACAGACAGATAGATAGTCGGGAACGGGAACGTGAGCTTATATGACTACTTATATGAATTAAATGAGATGCTCCACACCAGGAGCTGGGCGATGCCGGGCCGGGTCAGACAGACAGACAGACAGACAGACAGACAGACAGACAGACAGACAGTCGGTAACGGAAACGGGAACTTATATGACTACTTATATGAATTAAATGAGATGCTCCCCACCAGGGACTGGGCGAAACCGGGCAGGGTCAGGCAGACAGATATACAAACAGATAGACAGACAGATAGACAGTCGGGAACGGGAACTTATATGACTACTTATATGAATTAAATGAGATGCTCCACACCAGGAGCTGGGCAATGCCGGGCCGGGTCAGACAGACAGACAGACAGACAGACAGACAGACAGACAGACAGACAGTCGGTAACGGGAACGGGAACTTATATGACTACTTATATGAATTAAATGAGATGCTCCCCACCAAGGACTGGGCGAAGCCGGGCCGGGTCAGCTAGTAATTTATATAAGCATCTAAGGCTTCTACCACTTCAAAAGCGTTTCATTTTTAACAAAGACAAATTATGAATAAAGTAATATCTCAAAATACCCAAAAGTATCTCCAACCGTTGATTCAATCTCATGCAATGAAAAGCAAACGCTTAAATTTATTATTTCTTTCAAAACCTAGATTGGACTTATACAAAAAATGCTTTGCGTATTCTGGTGCCCACTTATGTAATGACCATCCAACAGATCTGAAAACTCTAATGAGTCCCTACACATTTAACCTAAAACTCTTTCAATACTTACTCCATACCGATTATATGCCTCCATAAGTCACCTACTGGTATAATTTTTCACTATGCATATCATTTTTCACTATGCATGTTTGAGTGAGAGAGAGTGAGCATTAAGAGAGTGTGTGAGTGAGAGAGTAAGTATGAGACAAAGAGAGTGAGAAAGAGAGAGAGTGTGTATGTGTCTGTCTGTCTGTAAGAGAGTTAGAGTAAAAGAGAGACTGAGAGAGTGAGAGTGAGTGAGTGTGGGTGAGAGAGATTGAGACAATGAGAGAGAGAGAGAGAGAGAGAGAGAGAGAGAGAGAGAGAGAGAGAGAGAGAGAGAGAGAGAGAGTTAAGTTCAAGCATGTCATGCGACATGCTATTCTACATTTTGTATGTATTCTTATCTTTCGTATTATCAGTTGCACTGCCACTTGATTTTAACATGTACTATATGCACTGCGTATTTCATCATGCTTATCTAAATTCGAGGAATTATATTATTCATTGAATTGAATCACCATGTTTTGTTAGACCATGTGTAGCATATTATTTTATTTTTCACCATTTTCACGATAATCGTCAGTGTATATGTGTGTATAAAGTGTGGGAGGTTGTTCATATTAGATTTAGTGAGCATGTGAGCCAGCGTGTTTGTGTCTAGATGGTGAGTATGAGTGTGGGTGGATGGGTGGATGTGTATATGTGTCTCTATGTGTGTGTTTTATATGTGTGTAGGTGGATGATTGGGTGTGTATATGTGTATGCGTGTCTATGTGTGTATGTGGGTGTCTTTGTGTATGCGACTCTATGTGTGTATTTATATATGCATGTGTGTGGGTGGGTGTAGTGTGTATATGTGTGTATGTATGTGTGTTTTTGTGGGTATGTGTGGTGCTTTTGTGTGTACTTGTGTGTAGGTGTGCGTATGCGAGTATGTATGTTTATGTGTGTACATTTCTGCATGTGTGTATGGGTATGTGTTATGGGTATGTGTGTACGTGAGAGTGTAAGTGTGTGTATATGTGCGTATATGTGTGCTAGTGTGTATGTGCGTGTGTATATGGGTGTATGTTATCTATCTGTGTGTGTGTGTTTATATATGTGAGTATGTGTGTACGTTGGTGTATGTGTATGTAAGTGTGTATGTGCGTATATGTATATATGTGTGTGCGAATGTATTTGTATGTATGTGTGAATGTATGTGTGCATCTGTGCATGTGTATGTATGTGTGAGTATGTCTGTATGTGTGTTTATGTGTGTGTGTGTGACTGAGAGAGTGGGTGAGAGAGTGAATGAAAAAGAGTGTGAGTGAGAGAATGAGTATGAGACAGAGAGAGTCATAGAGTATGTATGAGTGAGTGAGTGTGAGAGAAAAAAAAAAAAAGAGAGAGAGAGAGAGAGAGAGAGAGAGAGAGAGAGAGAGAGAGAGAGAGAGAGAGAGAGAGAGAGAGTTGTGCATACGCAAGTCATATGACATGCTATTCCATATTTTGTTCTGTATCCTCATCTTCCATATTAGCATTTTTACTGCCACTTGAATTTAACATGTATCAATTGCACAGCTTATTTCATAGTGTTTATGCCAATTCCAAGAATTATGTTATTGAATTGCATCACTACCCTGTACGTTACACAATGTATAACACATTTTTTGGGGTCATTTTCACATTTTTTTCAGTTTTTCCATGTTTTCCAATTCTTTTCCCAATATTGAAGTTTTTTTGTGTGATTATGCTCACGATAGTCGTCAGTGTATGGGTGTAGAAGTTTGATCGTATTAGTTTCAGTGATTATGTGAGGCATCATGTATGTGTCTAGATGTGAAGGTATGGGTGTGTGTGGGTGTGTGAGAGGATGTGTGGATCTGGGATGTGTGTGGTGGGGGTATGTGTTGGGGTGTGGGAAAATGTGTGTATGTGTGTAGGTTGGGAGATGGATTTGTGGGTGGGGGGAAGTATGTGGAAGGGGGTGTAAGTATGTGGGTGGGAGATGTGTGTACGTGGGTGGGGGATGTGTATGTTTGGGTATGTGTGAGGGTGTGGGAAGATGTGTGTCTGGGTTTTGGGATGGGTGTACGGGTGGGGGTGTGTGGGGGTGTGTGTGGGTGAGGGATGTGTGTGAGTGGGGGATGTGTATTGAGTGTGGGAATGCGTGTGCGGATGGGGATGTGTGGGTGGGTATGGGATGTGCGGGTAAGTGGGAGATGTGTGGATGATGTGTGTGTGGGGAGCTGCGAGGATGGGTGGGGAAATGTGAGAGTGGGTCCGGATGTGTGTGCGGATTTGTGTGTGGATCAGGGACGTGTGAGTGGGGGTTTGTGTGTGTGGGTATGTGTTTGGGTGGGTTGGGGTGTGTGAGTGTTGGTGGGTAGTGGAGTGCGTTGGTGGGTGTGGGTGTATGTCTGGGTGGGGGATGTGTGTGTGTGAATGGGGGATGTGTGTGTGTGGGAGTTGGGAGATGTGTGTGGGTGAATGGGGGATGTGTTGGTGGGTGGGGGATGTGTTGGTGGGGGGGGGAGATGGGTGTGTGGGCGGGGGATGTGTGTATGGGTGGGGTGTGTGTTTGGGTGGGGGATGTGTGGTTAAGGGATGTGTGGTGGGATGTGTGTGTGGTGGGGGTATGTGTTGGGGGTGGGAAGATTTGTGTGTGGGTTGGGAGATGGGTGTATAGATATCATAGGGGATGTGTTTGTGGGTGGGGAGATGGGTGTATTGGTGGGGGATGTGTGTGTGGTGGATGTGTGTATGGCTGGGGAGATGTGTGTGGGGATGTGTGCATGGGTGGGGTGTGTGTGGGTGGGGGATGTGTGGTTAAGGGATGTGTGGGTAGGTGAGTGTGTGTAGGTTGGGGTATGGGCGGGGGATGTGTGTGTGGGTGGGTGCGGAATGTGTGAGTGGGTGCGGGAGATTATGTGTGTGGGGGAATGTGCGTACGTGGGGATGTGTGGGTGGGTGCGGCAAGTGTGTGTGTGCGTAGGTGCGGATGTGTGGGTTGACGGGGAGATGTGTATGTGGGTGGTGATGTGTGCTTGGCTGGGTGGTGGAGGATATGTGGGTGGATGAGTGTGTGTGGGTTATGGGATGGATTGGGAGATGTGTGTAGGTGGGGAGATGTGTGTAGGTCGGGGGATGTGTGTGGGTGTGGGATGGGTGGGTTGATGCATGTATGTGTGCCTCTGTGTGTGTGTGTGTGTGTGTGTGTGTGTGTGATTGAGGATGTGTGTGCGTGAATGTGTGTGAGTAGCGGAGGGTGGATGGGAGGGGTCATGTATGTGTCAGCAGGGGGTGTGGGTGGGTTGGTAGGGGATGTATGTGTAGGGGATGGGTGGATGGGTCGGGGATGTGTGTCATAACATTGTAAAATGCATTGTTTTTATTTACAACACTCATTTGACAATGTTTTTTTTTTCTATGCGAATGTATCATGCATGCACTATTGATGAACGAAAGATGAGTGATTGGAAGGGCCGAATGTAATACGGGCCTGCTTGCCCAATTTGTTACCCTTTGAAAATAAAGTTCGTTCTGTCTGTCTGTCTGTCTGTCTGTCTGTCTGCCTGCCTGCCTGCCTGCCTGCCTGCCTGTCTGCCTGCCTGCCTGTCTGTCTGTCTGTCTGTCTGTCTGTCTGTCTGTCTGTCTGTCTGTCTGTGGTTTGATAAGCTTAAATGACTAAGGTAAACACACCAGTGGTGGTAGTGTTCCGGCTTCACGAGTCAGCGCGTTTCTCTGTGCTGTAACGGGTGGGTGGGTTTGAGATGTAGATTGGCGTATTGTCAAAGAACATGTAGGCATATTCCTTAAATACACTGAGTGCTTTTGTTGCCCTCCTGCATAATTTCAAGAAGAAGATGAGGTGACATTATGCGAAACATTGAACCATACCACGGAAACCTACGGGGCAAAGGGAATAAATACAGAACTAAGAGTTAGACACAGGGATGAAGAATATGTGAAGGACATGCTGTAGAAGAAGTCAGGGGAAAGGAGAACGTGGAGTGGTCTCGTTGAGGAGATACAATGAGAAGAAGAAGAAAGGGAGGGAGAAGAAGAAGAGCTTGGGAACTAGGATATGTCCTGAGGAGCAAAGGCGGCAGGCGTACCGCTGACGATATCACCCAATGAGTTTGTTGTTGTTGTTGTTTGTTCGCATATCCTTTACAGGACATCGCTGTCAACATCAGCATCTGTCAGCTGATTGTTGATTTCTTGGCAAGATTACGCTCAGTAGTTTGCCATTGCTGTCTGAGCGACCGGCTCACATACCCCCTAAGTTACCGACGCGGTTAGAACCGCTACCGATTCTCGCCGTCGTCACGTTGCTCACGAGAGTATACGGGATTACGGAGAAAGTCGCTAACCTCTAGGCCAGGGAGACCGGCACCCAAAAAGTGCCCATTGCTATATAAACAGATGGATGTAACACCATGTATCCGACACGTGTGGAGGGGTGTCACTGACTGACTGACTGACTGTCTGACAGTCTGACTGACTGATTGACTGACTGACTGGCTGGCTGGCTGACTGACTGACTGACTTACTGACTGTTTAACTGATTGACTGTTTGACTGACCGTCTGACTGACTGACTGACTGTCTGACTGACTGTTTGACTGACTGACCGTTTGACTGACTAACTGACTGACTGTATGACTGACTGTTTGACTGACTGACTGTTTGACTGACTGTCTGAATGACTGTCTGAATTACTGTTTGACTGACTGACTGACTGTCTGTTTGACTGACTGACTGTTTGACTGACTGACTGACTGTTTGACTGACTGACTGTTTGACTGACTGTCTGACTGACTGTTTGACTGACTGTCTGACTGACTGAATGTCTGACTGACCGACTGTCTGACTGACTGTTTGACTGACTGTCTGACTGACTGACTGAATGTCTGACTGACCGATTGTCTGACTGACTGTTTGACTGACTGTCTGACTGACCGACTGGCTGTCTGACTGTTTGACTGACTGACTGACTGACAGACTGTTTGACTGACTGTCTGACTGACTGTCTGTCTGATTGGCTTTCTGACTGACTGACTAACTGTCTAACTGACTGTCTGACTGACTGAATGTCTGACTGACCGACTGTATGACTGACTGTTTGACTGACTGTTTGACTGACTGTCTGACTGACTGGATGTTTGACTGACTGACTGTCTGTCTGACTGTTTGACTGACTGACTGACTGACTGCCTGACTGACTGACTGACTGACTGTATATCTGATTGGCTGTCTGACTGACTGAATGACTGACTGACTAACTGCATGTCTGACTGACTATATGACCGACTGTCTGATTGGCTGACTGACTGACTGACTACCTGACTGACTGACTGACTACCTGACTTACTGACTGTCTGATTGGCTGCCTGACTGACTGAATGATTGAATGACTGCATGTTTGACTGACTGTATGGCCGACTGTCTGATTGGCTGTCTGACTGACTGACTGACACTACTGACTATCTGACTGACTGTCTGACTGACTGTCTGACTGACTGACTGTCTGAGTGACTGACTGTCTATCTGACTGACTGACTGTCTGACTGACTGACTGTCTGTCTGATTGGCTGTCTGACAGACTGACTGACTGACTGCATGTCTGACTGACTATATGACGGACTCTCTGATTGGCTGTCTGACTGACTGACTGTCTGTCGGACTGACTGACTGTCTGACTGACTGACTGTCTGTCTGATTGGCTGCCTGACTGACTGAATGATTGAATGACTGCATGTGTGACTGATTGTATGGCCAACTGTCTGATTGGCTGTCTGACTGACTGACTGACTGATACTACTGACTAACTGACTGACTGTCTGACTGACTGTCTGACTGACTGACTGTCTGAGTGACTGACTGTCTATCTGACTGACTGACTGACTGTCTGACTGACTGAGTGTCTGTCTGATTGGCTGTCTGACAGACTGTCTGACTGACTGAATGACTGACTGAGTGACTGCATGTCTGACTGACTATATGACGGACTCTCTGATTGGCTGTCTGACTGACTGTCTGTCTGACTGACTGACTGTCTGACTGTCTGTCTGATTGGCTGTCTGACTGACTGAATGACTGACTGACTGCATGTCTGACTGACTGTATGACCAACTGTCTGATTGGCTGTCTGACTGACTGACTGACACTACTGACTGACTGACTGTCTGATTGATTGATTGTCTGACTGACTGACTGTCAGACTGGATGACTGACTGTCTGACTGACTGACTAACTGTCTGTCTGATTGGCTGTCTGACTGACTGACTAACTGTCTGTCTGATTGGCTGTCTGACTGACTGAATGACTGACTGACTGACTGCATGTCTGACTGACTATATGACCGACTGATTGATTGGCTGATTGACTAACTGACTGTCTGACTTACTGCATGTCTGACTGACTGACTGGCTGATTGTCTGTCTGATTGGCTATCTGACTGACTGACTGACTCACTGACTGACTGAAACTACTGACTGACTGACTGTCTGACTGTCTGACTGACTCACTGACTCACTGACACTACTGACTGACTGACTGTCTGTCTGTCTGTCTGTCTGTCTGTCTGTCTGTCTGTCTGTCTGTCTGTCTGACTGACTATCTGACTGACTGACTGACTGACTAACTGTCTTTCTGACCGACTGTATGTCTGTCTGATTGGCTTTCTGACTGACTGAATGACTGCAAGTCTGACTGACTGTATGACCGACTTTCTGACTGGTTGTCTGACTGACTAACTGTATGACTGACTGACTGTCTAACTGTCTGAATGACTGACTGTCTGACTGACTGACTGTCTAACTGACTAACTGTCCGATTGACTGACTGTTTAATTGGCTGACTGTTTAATTGGCTGACTGTATTACTGACTGACTTTCTGACTGACTGTCTAACTGACTGACTGGTTGACTGTCTGACTGTCTGGGTGAATGTCTGTCTGACTGTCTAGGTGAATGTCTGTCTGACTGACTGTTACTGTACACACTCGCTGATGTTGAACTTTGAATAAGCTGGTTCTACGGGACACCCTTGGGCAAGGTGGAGTACCCGTTTAGCTTCCCTATCAGGAATACGTGAAGCCACGAGTGCAGGTGGTGGATGAAGTTGAAGAGCAGCCAACATATAGTTGTAGGTTATAGTCTCCTGTTTGCTTTATTTTTGGGAGACAAAGGCTACGGTCATCGACCAGTATGGTCACTGCTAGGAAGGAAAGCAATGGCAAACTATCTTCTCTACAAATGCCAAGAATATCATGTACTGCAGTCTTATCGATATTCAGAGAAACGGCGTAAATGCGTTCCCCCATAGGAGCAGCCTCGCCCGGTAGGGGTAGTCATGTGCACCTGTTGACTCCAGACCATCATCAGGCAACTGAGTGCAAAAGAATATCAACATTGAAAGTGGGAACTTGGAATGTAAGAACTATGAGTGGGGATGGAAAATTTGATAAAATTAAGAATGAAATCAGAAGATTAAATATTAACCTGTTAGGTATATGTGAGACCAGATGGGCAGGAATGGGTCCAGGGGAAAAGCCGAGGGGAAAAGACAAGGGAAAGACTGATGTTTCCTTTGCCCACGGTGCTAAGAGGTAGAGAGTAACTCTGACTTCGTTATGGCCAAAGAAGAAAAGGAGTAAAAAGAGAGAGAACCTCATACCGCCCTCAACTGACGAAAAATATGATAGTAATTAGATAAAAAGGGGCGAGATCTTGGACAGGGGCGTCAACTCTAGACATTAACTGTTATATTTGAGACCCAGACAGTGGATTAAGGTGTTAGATTGTGGTAGAAATAGTGGTTGTAAAAACTAAAAGAGACTAAACAAACAAATCAAGAACAGTACAAACAGATCTTTTATTTATCAAATACTACAACTTCTGTGACAATTTGTGTTCAAACACATTTAATTATTCATTGACGTTCAATAACAGATACAACAGACAACTGCATATATCAAACATCAACCATGGGTGGTCCCTATCCAGTCACCAGAACTTAAGACAACAGAGTACACCAAGTACCAAAACACAGGTGTTCCGAACAATAGCTGAGTAGGATGACACAATAAAGGACGTTGATACAGACAACAATAAGGCACTACAAAAACATAAGTTACACAACATAAGCCCTAAGACGCAACATAAACAAAAGAGTTGTGACACAAATTACTACACCTCCATGAACAAAGGCGTGCTGACACTATCTAGTCAGCCACTCAGCTTTCTCCTAGGTCATAGGTTGTTCACTGATGAATACATGGGAAACCCCAAATATCTCATCTCAAGGCGGGCTGGCCACAAAACTATATACACAGGGCCAAAGTGCCTGCCTTCACAAACCGGGCCAGCTGCCACAATAAATACGGCATCAGATCTCTTTGTCTCGCTTGAGTTCCGGCAGTTGCCAGAGTCAAACTGCTTTAACAGGCCAAACCAAGATGCTCCGATTTGGCTCTGTTACAGTAACATCTGAGGAATACAGAATAATCTATTCTGGGGGAGAGAAACAACAGCGAGGAGTAGCAATTATGGTGAATACAGAGTGAGTAAAATCGATCAAAGGATATTGGATTGTATCAGACAGAGTGTTACTGGTGAAGTTGAGTGGAAGACCTTTTGATGTCAACGTCATAGAAATGTATGCACCATCTGCAGACAGTAGTGATGACAGTATTGATGAATTTTATGATTTAGAGAAAGCCTTCAAGAAATGCAAGAATTCTGAAGTAAATATCATAATGGGTGACTTGAATGCCAAAGTTGGAAATCAACAGGACGGATGCATAGTAGGCAAGTATGGACTAGGGGAATAGAATGAAAAAGGTTGCAGACTTGTACAGGTACAGTGGGCAAAAGAGCAGGATTTGATAATTGGAAACACCTTGTATCAACAGCACCCAAGGAGATTATGGACATGGAGGAGTCCTGATCAAAGGATCAGAAATCAGATTAATTACATTCTCAACAACAGAAAATTTCGAAATGCCTTAAATATGGCAAAAACTATACCAAGCGCAGACTGTTACAGCGACCATAGATTAATCTTAAGCAATTTACATATATAAGATGAAAAATACTTACCAATAAAATTATATCAATTGAAACTAGAAAAAGAGTGTTGAAGTGCAACATAGAACCTGTACTTTGTATGGATGTGAGGCGTGGACAATGAGCAGACAAGCTGAAAAACAGCTGATGGCTGTGGACATGTGGTTTCTGAGAAAAATTTAAAGAATACCATGGACAGCCAGAAAAACCAATGAACAAGTCCTTCAAGAAACAAATGAAGATCGTAAACTGATTAGAGTTATTAGATGTAGACAGTCAAAATTATTTGGGCATGTTATGAGAAGAAATGACTTAGAGAACTTGGTAACAACTGGCAAGATAGAAGGCAAGAGACCAAAGGGAAGACCGAGAAGTAAATACCTGGATGGATTGGCCACGTAGCATGGTCGAGACAGGAACACGGAGCTGATCCATGACTCTGGTGATCGAGTGAGATGGCAGAACATGACCGCCCAAGCTTATCGGCATGGCACATGATTGATGATGGACAGATGTGAGCGTGCATCTAACAATGATCACCTCCAGCATGGGGATGGAGGTGGAGATTGTCACAACCGAGTTCCGATGGCTGAAGAGTAGTTCAGAATCAAGTGCTGTGTTTGTGACAAACTCGCATGGCCTGCTACGTGAAATAGAAACTGGTTTGTTCCGCATGAAGTGGTTTGCATGGTTCGGAAAGACGATCAAGATAATATCATGGGGTGTCTGCCCAGGGTATGCGGGTGCCTGAGACAATGTAGAGGCTGATATACTGTCTCCCTTGAGCAGCTAGCTATATTATGACAAGACTGGTGTGTGGATGATGTCTCGAACTGAGTGCAAATGTTTGGGGAGAAGGAGGAGGGGAGGGAGAGGGTAAACAGAGGGAGAGGACTACACTCAAAGAGTAGAGGAAAACGCGGACATTCAGTCAGACTACCATTGGTAACATCAGCGCCGACACTTTTCCTTGGCTTCCGTAGAAGGGGACGGATCACTTATCGGAATGTCCGGAGAGTATTGATGTGGATTCTTGATTTCAAATGGGTGTGCCAAGCTCAATAGAAGGGTACTCCGAAACTGTTTCTACAAATCTCAGATCCTAATCTATTAGGCGATGTGGCTTTGGGAATAATGAGAAGAGCGTAATTCTCCGCCATAACGAGTCTTATGTACGAAGACAGCTGTGAGCGATTTTGAAGCAATCTGCTTTGCGTTAACTTCGATGACATGAGGCGTCAGCAATAAGAAAGCTACTAAACTAACATTGAATAGTAAATCACCAACAGCTCAACTTTTGCCTGGTAAATCACAAATAATCAACGAACGCTGGGGCTGACTGCAACATCATGTAAAGGTTATGTAACTAAGTTTAAGCTAAAGTCACCCAGCCTTCTATGGCAGCAGTACAAATAATTCATTCATTCAGTAGCAAGTCGTTTGCAGAACCTCGCTCCCATAACAACCTTTCGGTAAACTTCTCGGTCATAAGCAAGATATCCCACGTCCAATACAACCTTCTGGATTCTTTGCCACCCCATGCAGCCATCTTGTCTTCTACCTTCCCCTTCCTCTCTTCCCGAGCATATACCCTTCATTATTGTTCTCTCCAAACTTTCATGCCATTTCAAGTGACCAAAATAATTCAATTTTCTTTGTTTTATCGTCTTTATTAGCCAACCTTCTTCAATATTCAAATCTTGTCGTATGGGTGCATTTGTTCTTTTCTGTTTCCAAGATATTCTTAGAACCCATCTATAACATTTATATGCAAAGGCATTTATGGGCTGTTAAGCTTGTTTAGTAAGTGTCCAGGTGTCAGTATAATACCCGTGACTAATTCATGTTCGTATGTGACATGTTTCTGTCGTCGAGTATTTTGACCGAGTGGCTCCATGTTTGTCCTTGTCACCAAGGTTATTATCATAGACCTTGTCAGTCAACTTACTATCTTGTCAACAACTCTCACTAACGACATAAGGTGGCGGTTTCCACCCACTGTGTACTTGGTCACACTTCTACAAACCAAGTAAGTTATCTACCAAATAAGCACTCAAATAGCTAACTAAATAAGCAACCAACCACATAACCAACCAGCTTAATAATCACCCAAATAGCTAACATTATAACCAGTCAACTAATCAACCAGCGAAATAACCAGCCAACCAACCAACAATCCAGTCAAATAACCAACCAACCAACCAATCATATAACTACCCAACCAGTCAAGTAATCAACCAACGAAGCAAATAACCAATCAACGAATCAAATAACCAATCAACCAGTCAAATAACCAACCAGTCAATCAAATAACCAACCAACCAATCAAATATGCAACTAAACAATTATCCAGAAAGCACAATAAACAACAAATCAACCACCCAACCACCGAATCAACCACCCAACCACCGAATCAACCACCCAACCACCGAATCAGCCAGTCAACCAAGCTACCCAAACAAACCGCCTATTCTCCACCCTAAACAAAAACAAACCAAGCAACCAAGAAATCATTATTGCTCTTTTAAGCCAAGATTATCTTTTTTTTTTTAATATGACAATTTAACAGCACAAACATACAGTCTACATGCTATCACATGAAGTAGCCAACATTCTCACACAATGACTGGCATTTAACACCAACAGAAGAATTTGATAACAATTCGTTGTAAGTACACAACAGACTCGTCACATGGTTGTCTCCTAGACAACATATCAACACGCCAACAACAATACGACTAGGACATGACACAGACCACTGAAGACACACTGCAGACCTACCGTTGTTGATTGTTTATCGTCTAGTGCTAGACACACAGGCCCATTTACCATCATCACAATCATGTCAATGTTTGTCTAAGATTAGGGGTTGTCATCGTCCCAACAATTCTAAAAGTTGAAAGTTTATTTGGGTTTTCCCTGAAGTATATTCTAGCAAGAAAAGGTAAGTAAGATTTATTAAAGGACCCTCCAACACGACCTTTGAGGTTGATTGGATATAAGTTGCTTGTTAGTGAGTATGTTAAGTAGTTAGTTAGCTATTTAGTTAGCTAGATAGTAAGATAGTTAGTTAGCTAGCTAGTTAGCTAGATAGTTAGATAGTTAGTTAGTTAGTTAGCTAGTTAGTTAGCTAGATAGGTAGATAATTAGTTAGGTAGTTAGTTAGCTAGTTGCTTGCTGCTTGCTTGCGTTCGCTGGCTGTGAACTCCAGCGTGAAGTCCTGTATGTCGGATGAAGACATCCTGTTGTCCAACATCAGTGTGATGTCATACCAGACCTGAGGTTTGCGTGGGTATCCGTTGTCCCATGTCTGGCTTATTGGTGCACAGACTGGTGGTTCCTCGCCGTGCAAGCAGATACTCTCCGACTTCGGAAGAATCATCGATCCTACTACGTTAGCCAGGACCTCGAATGGACTTGTTGGACAGGACGCACGACTAGGACGTATTAGTAGGTCTTGGCCAGTATGGAACCTAGCCCTGGTGCCTTGGAAACACCTATGCATCCCAGTTAGCCTGTTAATTAGCTAGATAGTTAGATAGGCAGTTAGTTAGTTAGTTAGTTAGCTAGTTAGTTAGCTAGATAGTTAGATAGTTAGTTAGCTATGTAGTTAGTTAATAAGCTAGCTAGTTAGTAAAGTTCGTTTGTTCGTTAGCTAGTTAGTTAGCTAAGTAGTTAGATAGTTAGTTAGGTAGTTAGTCAGGTAGTTAGTTAGCTAGATAGTTAGATAGTTAGGTAGTTAGTTAGCTAGTAGTTAGTTAGATAGTTAGTTAGTTAGTTAGCTAGTTAGTTAGCTACATAGTTAGATAGTTAGTTAGCTAGTAGTTAGATAGATAGTTGGCTAGTTAGTTAGCTAGTAGTTAGATAAATAGTTGGCTAGTTAGTTAACTAGTAGTTAGATAGTTAGGTAGTTAGTTAGCTAGTTGTTAGATAGTTAGTTGGCTAGTTAGTTAGCTAGTAGTTAGATAGATAGTTGGCTAGTTAGTTAGCTAGATAGTTAGATAGTTGGCTAGTTAGTTAGGTAGTAGTTAGATAAATAGTTGGCTAGTTAGTTAGCTAGTAGTTAGATAGTTAGTTGGCTAGTTAGTTAGCTAGTAGTTAGATAGTTAGTTGGCTAGTTAGTTAGCTAGTAGTTAGATAGTTAGGTAGTTAGTTAGCTAGTTGTTACATAGTTAATTGGCTAGTTAGTTAGCTAGTAGTTAGATAGTTAGTTAGCTAGTTAGTTAGCTAGTAGTTAGATAGTCAGTTAGTCAGTCAGTTAGATAGTTAGTTAGCTAGTTAGTTAGCTAGTAGTTAGATAGATAGTTGGCTAGTTAGTTAGCTAGTAGTTAGATAGTAGGTAGTTAGTTAGCTAGTTGTTAGATAGTTAGTTGGCTAGTTAGTTAGCTAGATAGTTAGATAGTTAGTTAGTTAGTTAGTTAGCTAGATAGTTAGATAGTTAGTTAGTTAGTTAGCTAGATAGTTAGATAGTTAGTTAGTTAGCTAGTAGTTAGATAGTTAGTTAGCTAGTTAGTTAGCTAGTAGTTAGATAGTCAGTTAGTCAGTCAGTTAGATAGTTAGTTGGCTAGTTAGTTAGCTAGATAGTTAGATAGTTGGCTAGTTAGTTAGCTAGTAGTTAGATAGATAGTTGGCTAGTTAGTTAGCTAGTAGTTAGATAGTTAGGTAGTTAGTTAACTAGTAGTTAGATAGTTAGTTGACTAGTTAGTTATCTAGTAGTTAGATAGTTAGGTAGTTAGTTAGCTAGTTGTTAGATAGTTAGTTGGCTAGTTATTTAGCTAGTAGTTAGATAGTTAGTTAGCTAGTTAGTTAGCTAGTTAGTTAGCTAGTAGTTAGATAGTCAGTTAGTCAGTCAGTTAGATAGTTAGTTGGCTAGTTAGTTAGCTAGATAGTTAGATAGTTGGCTAGTTAGTTAGCTAGTAGTTAGATAGATAGTTGGCTAGTTAGTTAGCTAGTAGTTAGATAGTTAGTTGGCTAGTTAGTTAGCTAGTAGTTAGATAGTTAGGTAGTTAGTTAGCTAGTAGTTAGATAGTTAGTTGGCTAGTTAGTTACCTAGTAGTTAGATAGTTAGTTAGCTAGTTAGTTAGCTAGTAGTTAGATAGTCAGTTAGTCAATCAGTTAGATAGTTAGTTAGCTAGTTAGTTAGTAAGGTAATTATCTAGTTAGTTACTTATTTAGCCAGTTAGTTAGTTAATTTGTGTATTATTAGTTAGTTAGTTAACAAGTTAGTTAGTTAACTAGGTTATTAGTTAGTTAGTTAACTAGTTAGTTGGTTAGTTAGTTAACTAGTTTAGTGATTAGTTAGTTAGTTAACTATTTTATCAATTAGTTTAGTTAATTTCGTAAGTTAGTAAGTTATTTTGCTAGCTGATTAGCTAATTAGTTATTTAACTAGTTAGTTAGTTAGTTAGTTATTAGTTAGTTAGCTAGTTAGTTGGTCAACAATTAATCCAACCAAACAACAAACCAACCAAATGAACAACCAAGCAATCAAACAACCAACCAACCAACCAACCAATCAAACAACTAAACAACCAACAAACCAACCAACAAATCAATTAACCAACCAAGTAAACAACCAACCAAACAAACAAACAACCAATATAACAACCAACTCAACAAAGAACCAATCAACCAGGTAACCAACCAACCTGTCAAAGAAATAACTAACAATTCAATTCTGTTATTTATAATCCACCGTTACTCATAACGGCCCAGTAACATTACAAACGTAGATTCAACATGCTTTAATATTAAATACCCGATAGACATTCTCATACAATGAATGACATTTAACGGCACACAAGAGAAGTGGCTATATATTCAATCCTACTTCGCAACAGACACGCAACAAGGTTGTCTCCTCGACAACATGACAACAACACGTCGACACCAAAATACTGTAACAGGGACATTACACAGGTCACCGAAGACACACGTAAAGCCTTCAATATTAATAAGTTCATTTCCAGTCTGAGAAGTGATGAACCCATTCGATATAATCAGTATGGCATAAATATTTTTCTAAGGTAAGTGTTTGCAGTCTATCCAAGAATTCTACACATTGCACATTGGCACCTTGCCGTCTTGACAGACGATAGTTTGTGCTTTAAAAAGGCATAATAACTTTTAACTATGGCGGTAGCGAGTGTGACTGATAAGGCCAATTTGCGCTGTAAATGTCCGTTCACAGTGGGTGCATGTGAACACGTGGTCATTTCCACCATCATGCACCATCTTACGTCTCAAACGCTTGGTGTGTGACTTTTCTGCAATAGTTTTCTCCTTTGACTTTATTCCATTTCTGATATTTGCCCTCCATGCAACACGTTCAGCGGCGACTTGCTCCCAATGTGCATTATCAATGCCTGTATCAATCATGTCCCGCTTACACACATCTTTGTATCGTAGTAAGAATTCTACAAGTCTAAAGTTTAACAGGGTTTTCCCTTCAGGTTATTGTAGCCCGTTAAAGAAAATATTAAACAATTTAGTTGCAAATCCTTTACAGGACGTCGCAGTCAACACCAGCAATTTCTGGCTATTTGCGATTTCTTAGCAATTTATGTATAGTAGTTTGCCATTGTTTTCTGAACCGCCGGCGCTCAAACCATTGTATGAAAATCATCACAAAGCGGCTTGTTGCCAAGTCGTCCGCAGCTGTGTTTCGAAAGCGATATGCGGGTTTACGAACTGCGTCCGTGACCCCTTTGCAACAGAGCCAGCGAAGGTAAAGTAAATAAGGTAAAGTAAGGTAAGTAAGGTAAGTAAGGTAAGTAAGATAAAGTAAGGTAAGTAAGGTAAAGTAAGGTAAGTAAGGTAAAGTAAGGTAAGTAAGGTAAGTAAGGTAAAGTAAGGTAAGTAAGGTAAAGTAAGGTAAGTAAGGTAAGTAAGATAAAGTAAGGTAAGTAAGGTAAAGTAAGGTAAAGTAAGGTAAGTAAGGTAAGTAAGGTAAGTAAGGTAAAGTAAGGTAAGTAAGGTAAATAAGGTAAGTACGGTAAAGTAAGGTAAGTAAGGTAAGTAAGATAAAGTAAGGTAAGTAAGATAAAGTAAGGTAAGTAAGGTAAGTAAGGTAAGTAAGATAAAGTAAAGTAAGTAAGGTAAAGTAAGTAAGATAAAGTAAGGTAAGTAAGGTAAGTAAGGTAAAGTAAGGTAAGTAAGGTAAGTAAGGTAAAGTAAGGTAAATTAAGGTAAAGTAAGGTAAGTAAGGTAAGTAAGGTAAGTAAGGTAAGTAAGGTAAGTAAGGTAAGTAAGGTAAGTAAGATAAGGTAAGGTGAGTAAGGTAAATAAGGTAAGTAAGGTAAGTAAGATAAAGTAAGGTAAGTAAGATAAAGTAAAGTAAGTAAGGTAAGTAAGGTAAGTAAGATAAAGTAAGGTAAGTAAGGTAAGTAAGATAAAGTAAGGTAAGTAAGATAAAGTAAGGTAAGTAAGGTAAGTAAGATAAAGTAAGGTAAATAAGGTAAGTAAGATAAAGTAAGGTAAGTAAGATAAAGTAAGGTAAGTAAGGTAAGTAAGATAAAGTAAGGTAAGTAAGGTAAGTAAGATAAAGTAAGGTAAGTAAGGTAAGTAAGATAAAGTAAGGTAAGTAAGATAAAGTAAGGTAAGTAAGGTAAGTAAGATAAAGTAAGGTAAGTAAGGTAAAGTAAGGTAAGTAAGGTAAAGTAAGGTAAAGTAAGGTAAGTAAGGTAAGGTAAGGTAAGTAAGATAAGTAAGATAAAGTAAGGTAAAGTAGGATAAGTAAGGTAAAGTAAGGTAAGTAAGGTAAAGTACGGTAAAGTAAGGTAAATAAGGTAAGTAAGATAAAGTAAGGTATCAAATCAAATCAAAACAAATCAACTTTATTAGGGTCACAAATTGGGCGCGCAGGCCCGTCTTACATTCGGCCCTTTCAATCACTCGTCTTTCGTTCATCAAGAGCATTATACATTTACATAGGAAGAAAAATAAACATTGTGAAATGAATGTTGTAAACATAAACAAGGCAAATTACCATGTTATGAGGCCCATCACCCACGTACCCATACATCACCCCACCCACACACACACCCCCACCTACCCACACACCCCCACCTTTTCACACACACGCACACAAAGGGACACATACATACCCCACCAACCGACCCATCCCCCTCCCGCACATCCCCCACCCATACTCCCCTCACCTGTTCCCCCAACCAAAACACACTCGCCACCCACAAACATTCCCCCACCAACCCACATATCCCACGCCCACCCACATACACATCCTAACCCACACATCCTCTCCCCATCCACACCTCAAACCACCCATCCCCCAGCCACATCTCCATTAACCACATATTTCCCACCCACGCACACAATCCCCCTCCCCCACACACACATCTCCCTAACTACCCATACATCCCCAATCCACTCACACACACACACCCCACCATCAACACATACATCCTCCACCCACCCATACATGCCTTAACCCAATCCCCCACCCGCACATCACATACATCCCCTACCACGCAATATTCCCAACCCACGCACCACACACACACATATCCCTCACCAACACATCCCACACCCACATACCACCACACATCCCCACCTACACACCACACACATATCCGCAACCCACATACCACACAATATACCCACCCACACCCACAAAGATATCTTTACCCATCCACCCCACAAACCCCCACCCACACACAACAAAAATCCCCCATCCACACACACATACCTCACCCACACAATATCCCTAACCAACACACCGCACACCTCTTCCCACCCACACACGCATTCCCTACCCGTCCACCAACACACACTCACTCACGCACACATCCTCCACTACGCACCCACACACCCCCACCCCCAACCAAACATCTCTCGATCACAATACCCCTACCCACACTTATCCTCCACCCACTCACGCATCCCACCCCGACACATGCACATCTCTCACCCACCTACACATCCCTAAGCCACTAACACACCCCCACCCACACATTCCCCATCCACGCACACATCTCCCACCCACACACGCCCACATACTTCCCCCAACCACCACACATCCCCTACTCACCCACACATATACCCCACCCATACACACATTCCCCGCACCACACACTATCCCCCACCAACACACATATCCTCACCCATACCACCACACCCCCACCCACACACCATGCACACATCCCCCACCAACACACCGCACACATATCTCAAACCCACACACCATACACTTCTCCCCACCCGCCCTTGCATCCCCAATCCACCCAACACAATCCCCTACCCACACAGCCCCACCACCCACACATACTTCCTTAAACCACCCACACATCTCCACCCACATAAACACACACACACCCCACACTCATCCCATACACATATCCTCCACCCATACACACATCCCCCACACCCATTCCCACACCCCTACTTTCACCCCCACACATCCATCCACACGTCCCACCAACACCCACAAATATCACTACCCACAAAAACCCACACACCCCAAACCATCCAAACGCATACCCCCACCCACACATCCCCCACCCACACATATCCCCACACTCACACACATCCTCCACACACACTCACACCTCCTCACATCTAGACACATACAAAATGTCTCACGTTAGCATTGAAACTAGTATGAACAAACTCCCACACTTTACTCACACACATACACTGACAATTGTCATGAGCAGTCTCATAAAAATGTTAAACATGGAGAAAAATGTGTACATAAAAAGTATGTGACGTAAACATAGTGATCCTCCCACACACAGAGATACACACAGAGAAGGCGCGCGCGCACACACACACACACACACACACACACACACACACACACACACACACACACACATACACACATACACACATATTCACTCTCATGCTCACTCATTCTGTCTCGCATTCACACTCACTGACTCTCTCACTCAAACTACAATAATGTACATAAGTTTATATTATACATGATAAAATCAAATGGTATGTAACTGATAATATGACAGATGAGAATACACAAACATACGGATTCACGTGTTACATAACATGCGTGTTACATGACATGCATCTGCTCAGCTCTCTCTCTCTCTCTCTCTCTCTCTCTCTCTCTCTCTCTCTCTCTCTGTATTCTTTCATATACACACACTCACACGCATGCGCGTGCTCACACACACACACTAACACATCAACTCTCGCACTGTCTCACTCTCACACATAATCCTTCACACACACACTCACTCTCTCAATCACAATCTCTCACACATACACATACGCATGAACGCATGCACGCACGCACGCACACACTCCCTCACTCACTCTCACACATACACGTACGAATGCATGCACTGACACATTCCCCTACCATTTCTCGCTCAATCACTCTCTCTCTCCACACACACACGCACACACACATTCACTCTCTCACTCTCTCTGACACTCACTTTCTCTCTCTCTCTCTCTCTCTCTCTCTCTCTCTCTCTCTCTCTCGCTCCCACACGCACACACATATATAGTGAACAATTATAGTTAAACAATTATAATGAACGATTATAATGAACAATTATACCAGTAAATGAATTATGGTGGCATATAGTCGGTATGGATTAAGTATTGAAAGAGTTTTCGGTTAAATGTGTAGGGACTCATTGGAGTTTTCAGACTGGAGACAGATCATTCCATAAGTGAGCACCAGAATAGGCGAAACATGTTTTGTATAGGTCCAATCTAGGCTTTGAGACATGTAACAAATTTAGGCGCTCGCTGTTCATTGCATTAGATTGAATCAGCGGCAGAAGATACTCTGGGGTATTTTGAGATATAATTTTGTTCACTAATTTGGCTTTGTTGAAAAGGAAGCGCTTTTGAAGTGGTAGAAGTCTTAGATGACTGTACAAATTATTACTTTTAACGTGCTTTATGTCAGAAACCAGACGAATAGCACGGTTTTGTAGAGAACATAGTCGTTTTAAATTAAATTTAGGGCAACCATCCCAAACTGTGGAACAGTAATCGAGATGTGATTGGATATAGCATGTATAGAATATTTTTCGGTAAGTAAGATAAAGTAAGGTAAGTAAGGTAAAGTAAGGTAAGTAAGGTAAGTAAGGTAAAGTAAGGTAAAGTAAGGTAAGTAAGGTAAGTAAGGTAAAGTAAGATAATTAAGGTAAGTAAGATAAAGTAAGGTAAGTAAGGTAAGTAAGATAAAGTAAGATAAGTAAGGTAAGTAAGATAAAGTAAGGTAAGTAAGGTAAGTAAGATAAAGTAAGGTAAGTAAGGTAAATAAGATGAAGTAAGGTAAGTAAGGTAAGTAAGATAACATAAGGTAAGTAAGGTAAGTAAGATAAAGTAAGGTAAGTAAGGTAAGTAAGATAAAGTAAGGTAAGTAAGGTAAGTAAGATAAAGTAAGGTAAGTAAGGTAAAGTAAGGTAAGTAAGGTAAGTAAGGTAAAGTAAGGTAAGTAAGGTAAGTAAGGTAAAGTAAGGTAATTAAGGTAAGTAAGATAAAGTAAGGTAAGTAAGGTAAGTAAGGTAAGTAAGGTAAGTAAGATAAAGTAAGGTAAGTAAGGTAAGTAAGATAAAGTAAGGTAAGTAAGGTAAATAAGATGAAGTAAGGTAAGTAAGGTAAGTAAGATAACATAAGGTAAGTAAGGTAAGTAAGATACAGTAAGGTAAGTAAGGTAAGTAAGATAAAGTAAGGTAAGTAAGGTAAGTAAGGTAAGTAAGATAAAGTAAGGTAAGTAAGGTAAGTAAGGTAAGTAAGATAAAGTAAGGTAAGTAAGGTAAGTAAGGTAAGTAAGATAAAGTAAGGTAAGTAAGGCAAGTAAGATAAAGTAAAGTAAGTAAGATAAAGTAAGGTAAGTAAGGTAAGTAAGGTAAGTAAGATAAAGTAAGGTATGTAAGATAAAGTAAGGTAAGTAAGGTAAGTAAGATAAAGTAAGGTATGTAAGATAAAGTAAGGTAAGTAAGGTAAATAAGATAAAGTAGGGTAAGTAAGGTAAGTAAGATAAAGTAAGGTTTCAAAAAATTAGTTGCATATCCTTTACAGGACGTGGCAGTCAATTGCAGAAATGTTTGGCTGTTTGTGATCTCTTGTCAAGTTTACGTTCAGTAATTTGCCATGTAGGGGTTGTGTTTGGTATATGGTGCTAGTCAAATGTTGTATAGAGCAACCAACACTGGGTAATTGATGTATGTTAACATCGTTAACCAGGACCCAGAAGGAACCAAAGAAACATTGCATAGATCAAATATGGCGTTAATACAACTAGCTAGACAAGCCAAACACAGAACATTGCATCTGCTTTCTCTCTGCAATGCTTCATGGCAAAAGCAGTGGGACAAAAGAAGACGAGGAAGAATATCCATCATCCATCATGTGCCATGCCGGTAAGCGTGGGCGGTCATGACTCATCATTTCATTCGATCTCCAGAGTCGTGGATCAGCTCATTGTTTCGACCATGCCACGTGGTTAAGCCATCCAGGTATTTACTTCTTTGTCTTCCCGTTGTTCTCCTACCCTCGATCAACCAAGTTCTCCAGTTCATTTCTTCTCATAACAGGTCCAAACAATTTTGACTGTCTGCGTCTAATTTCTCTAATCAATTTACGATTTTCATTTGTTTCTTGTTATACTTGTTCATTGATTTTTCTATCTGTCCTCAGAAACCACAATTCCAGAGCCAACAGATGTTTTTCAGTTGACTGCACATTGTCCACGCTTCACATCCATACAAAAGTACAGTCTCTATGCAGCACCTCAACATTCTTTTTTTCGATGCAATTGACATGTTTTTATTGGTCAATATGTTTTTTTTTTAAAATCTGGCTAAAGGCTACTTTTGCTATAGCGATTCTTGTTCTAATCTCCTCAAGGCATCTCCCATCAAAATATCACTAAAGTAATTTACGTAAGGCTGTTCAGAACATGCAACTTTGCTATGAAAACATATAGATCCTGGACCATCTCGCAATTACTAAAGAAAGTGGGACTTTTGAGCTTAAATGTTGCAGACACATAAATTTCTGTGAAGATCGTGGGCCAAGATGAAAGAAAATACTGAAATTCTAAACGACTTTAACATGGACAAATCTGCCACGATCGTTTACCACAATTGTAATGTGTTACGTTTATCGTTTACTACAATTGTAATGTGTTATCTTAATCGTTTTTTATAATTGTAATGTGTTATGGTAATCGTTAACTATAATTTAATGTGTTATGTTAATCGTTTACTACAATTGTGATCTGTTATCTTACTCGTTTACTACCATTGTAAATTGTTTGTTGCATATCCTTTATAGAACGTTGCAGTCAACACCAGCATTTTACTACCGTTGTTGATGTCTTGGCAAGTTTTACGTTCAGTAGTTTGCCATTGCTTTCTGAACGATTGGCTCACATACCTCCGTAAGAAACCAACGCGACGCGATCCGCACAATTGTAATGCGTTATGCTAATTGTTTACTACAATTGTAATGTGGTTTGCTAATCATTTGCTACAAACGTAATGTATTATGCTAATCATTTACTACGGTTGTAATGTGACATGCTAATCGTTTACTACAATTGTAATGTGTTATGTTAGTAGTTTGCTACAAATATAGTGTGTTGTTTATCGTTTACTATAATTGTAATGTGTTATTTCTTTTGCAGTTTAGAGAACACGTCACCTGCGGACAAGTATGGCCAAACCCATTATGCAGTTTGCACCCATTTTTACACTTGTGGTCTTGCTACCGACAGCGGCCCTGGCAAATGCTTGCCAGAAAGGACAGTATTTAAAAGAAGGAAAATGCTATCCTTGTCCAGCGAACACCTACACGCCAGACCCGGATCACACCTTTAAGTCTTGCTTCCCATGTGAGCAGCTATCCGGCAACGAAGATTCTCACGCAGCAGTACTATGGCCGTGCACAAGCCACTCCCCAACAATATTCGGTTGCCAGGAAGGATACTTCAGAAATTCTAATCAACTGACATTTGAATCTGTCTGCTGTCCCGAGCCTAACATGGCCGTTGAGAATACCGACCAGGGCCCAAGATGTTACCACCCTTCTGATTCAGGTCAGTTTAATGTGTATTATTACATTTATACAGGGTGTTTGTAAAGTCTCGCTATACTTTACTTTTAGAACAATTCTGAAATATTGTCAACGTCTCAGATCTAGGGATAGAAGACTCGGGTTCAGACAGGCGATCAAAGATCTAACATAACTCCAAGTGCAAACATTATCAATCTACTTTAATGTCAGGTAGATCTAATGAACAGTCATCTAGCACTTTCTTTCATGATATCTTACATACACATCGACAAAGCATCATATAATTTATACACCACAGCATTAGTCTATTAACAACAATATCTAGACTCTAAACCAATATCTATATGTTCTGTCCCTAGAAGCTAAACTCTCCTTTCAGTCCGATGTCCAGTTGCCGTCTGCCCACGACTTGTGTCCGGTGGACACGGCGTGTCTCGCACACCTCGTGAGAGTTGCTTTTCACGCTTTAGGCGAACTCCGCCTGGTTCTATTGCGCAGTAGGCAATTCGACCCCTATGTCATCGAACGTTCGAGACTTCGACCGTTCGGGTCGTTCTTATCTCCCTTCTTTGGACGCTGGTTCTTTCCGTGTATTGTTTCCCTTGTACCATGACTGTGAGACTCTGACAGGGTCTCCCTCCCCCTCTCTTATGGGTTTCAATGTTTTAATTAGTCTTAATTAATTCTGTCAAGGGATCACAGGAATAAATCTCTTCTTTGAGATAGTAATATAGTGGATGGGAACTCAGTTATCTGTATTATAACACTGGCAACTCATGCATCTTGAGTACTGCGATTTAGGGTGGTTGCTACAGAGCCTCACTTCTCTTCCTATTCTTAAATTCTAGCTACCCAGACCGAAGTATCCTGACGATTCATGTGTTTCCACACTACGCCCTTCTCAAGTATCCAATATGATACCCAGGATAATGTACTCCTTTTACAGAGTTACATCAAGGCAAATTGCCTTGGCCTCTTTAAGAATAAATGCAAACCCGTTCCCCTTCATGTGTACTTGTATACACTTTTACTTCCGTATGTTGCATGTAGTGCCTAATATCTGAATACTTTGTTTTCATCGACTAATTGCTAGTGTCCCTGTTGTCCTGTTAGTGTGTACTACTCTCCCTGTTGTTAGTCTATAAATGTGTATGTAAGTTAACTGTTTTTGTAAAGTATTGTGAATGTGTTTCTAAATTGATATGTTTAATGTGTGTGGTACGTGTGTGTGTTGTTTGTGGTGTTTAATATTTCTCTAAGCGTCACGAGCTTGAATTTCCGTTGTCCTGAGTTATCCAATATGTGTAATTCATGACTTGGATATCCGAGCAGTGATTCTTAGACTAACCCTATTCCATATCTTGTAGTTTCCCTAAACATGTATAAAAATCTTTAGACAAGTGTTACATTTTACATCAGACGCAAACAAATGACAATTAACTAGTTGTGCGTACAATTTGTACGCTATGTACATCATTCCTTCATTTATTTCATTCACGCTTTGTTTCATTCGCCTTTCATTCAAACATCTTATTCGTTAAAATTGACACGTTAAGTTAAGGTACAGGTTGTCGCCCTTCGAAAAATTTGGTGAAGTTTGAAAAATATAGTGTGACAAATGGGTACTGATTGTACCGACAATAATGCATTGGTTTATAACATGGTTTAGCATGATTTAGAAAAAGTTAATGGTTTAAACGACATCTTTATATAGAAGTTTTCCGTTGATCTCCTGTTCAACGTATTTTATGTGAAATGTATATAATTGAAAAAATTGACCGAAAAATTGACATGTTAATACATTTTAAACAAGTAATAATATATACATTAATGTAACATTTAACTAATTAACTAACTATTTCCATCGATGATCCTCGTGTTGTCGTTCCTTACCGACGTGTGTAGATGGTCCTGTCCCAGTTAATAAATAGAAGTAAATCTGTCACAGTTAGTGTGGTTCTTTCAACTATGTTGCATTAATAGTGACGTGTAGATCGAATCATGTTCACTGTCCTGTTTCATTCTATAGTTGGTGATGAGTTCATATTAAGTAATAGCAATGTTCTCTATGTCTGTTGGATGCAACTGATTGGTGGTTCCTTCAGTAGTGAATAAACGTAGTTTAGAAGTCGTTTCGTTTGAAACAGTATAATAATGTCGGATCTGCTGTAGGTACGTAAGCTGCAGAATTCTGGTGAGTGTAGGATACACTGACTGTTATGCGTCCTACTAAAAATACTATCACAGCTTATAATATGGCATACTGGTTGAGTAGTTGACGTTACTCAGCTGGTGTATTTGGTAATCTTAATAGAATATCAGGTATCACATTCTTAGAGCCCTTAATATGGTGAATCTCAAAACTAAAATCTTGCAAAATAAGAGACCAGCGAACGATTCTGTTATTCTTCGGTCTACCATCTTTGATGACCAGCAATGGCGAATTATCTGTCTGGACTAGGAAGTGTACGCCTCGTAGGAATTTCTGTAGTTTTAGAACACAACAAACGAGACTTAATGCTTCGAGTTCCGCTGTCGAGTATTTTGTCTCAGCTGGTTTCAACTTACGACTCACATACAGGATAGGATGATCTACTCCTTCATATCTCTGCATTAGGCATTCTCCAATGGCGATAGTACTGGCATCTGTTTTTAAAATAAATTGAGATTTTAAATTTGGTAACCGCAGGATGGGTGGATTGGAAAAAATGGATTTCAATTTACAAATTGCATCTTCTAAACTGATACTCTTACAGATCTTGTTTGGTTGACCCTTTGTCAACAAGTTTGAAAAAATTGAAGTGAATTCTGCCAGGTTAGGAATAAATTTTGCATAATAATTTACCAGGCCTAACAAACTCCTGACCTGTTTTGTTGTTGTTGGTACATTGAGGTTCAGGATCTTTGACACAATTTTGTCAACAGTTAGTAACTTCCCTTGTGAAATCTTGTGACCCAAACATTCTATTTCTTTGTAAGCTATTTCAACCTTTAGTTTGGACAGTTAGTCCAAAAAGTTTAATTCTGTCGAGGACTTGTCTAAGAATTTGTAAGTGTGTTGTCATGTCTTTAGTATGAATGCAAATGCCGTCTATATAGGATTGGACATTAGTAATCCCATGTAATAGAAGTCTGGTAAGCCTAACGAAGGTGGCGGGTGCGTTCTTAAGACCAAAAGGTAAATATTTCCACTCGTATAGTCCGAGTGGTGTGGAAAAAGCAGTAATGTGCATTGAATCAGGATACATCGGGATCTGCCAATAGCCTTTTGTTAAATCTAATTTAGAAAATATGGTTGATTCTGACATGTTTAAGATTAAGTCTTCACAATCGGGTATTGGTTCAGCATCCGCTTTTGTGATTGTATTAATCTTGCGGTAATCGATGCATAACCGTAAAGTTAGGTCCTTTTTCTTGACCAATACAATCGGTGATGAGTATTATGAAATCGACTTTTGAATTATGCCATTTTGTTATAAGTCCAGTATCGCTTTGTCGAGGTTATCCCTATAGTGCAGAGGGATAGAATAAGGTCTGCACTTAATAGGTGTCAAGTCTGTCAAGATGATAGAGTGGTCTATTCTGTCTGTTTTACCATGTTTGTTAGAGAAGGATGTCCTGTATTCATTAAGGAGAGACATAATGTCATGTCGTTGTGGTTCCGTCAACAAGTCACAGATCTTTATGTCTTGTAACGTATTGTTACTGTCTGTTATCGGGACCGGTATTTCTATGTCGTCTGTGTCTGTCTAGTTGATGACTACTGCCGCTACTGTTTCTTCAGTCACGACGTTTTTTTTGTTCTGGAATAATAAGGTTTTAACATGTTAATATGAAAAATGTTTAATTTTCCGTTGACGCTTATTTCGTAGTCAACTTCTGAAATTTTTCTCATGACTTTATATGGCCCTTGCCAAGATGTGAAGAGTAAATCTCTCTTATCTGGTAATAACAGTAAAACATCTTGGTTGGGCTGCAAGGTAATTGTTTTTATCACCTTTATTGGCGTATTATATTTAAAACCTTTCGCCTGTAAAGATGTTCTGGCAGTTATACATGATTTCATGATAGTATCCCTAGTGTTGGTTACCATATCGTAGGTGGAGACCGGTACTTGGGTGTCTACAGGCTTAGATAACATTTCTTTACAGATAGAGAGTGGCCCTCTGATGTTCGCCCCATATACCAGTTCAAAGGGTGAGAACCCAGTGCTCGCTTGCGGCACTTCTCTATAAGCGAACAGCACTGTTGGGAGTAGGGTATCCCAATCAGCTGGATTTTCAGCTGTCACTTTCGCAAGCATGTGTTTAAGATCCCCATTTAGCTTTTCGCAAATTCCATTCACAGATGGTCTATAAGGGCTTGTAAAGCACTGCTTGATGCGGAGTAACTTAGTTACTGCTTGTGTGGCATTAGAAATAAATTGTGTCTTTCTATCTGATATAATTATTTTGGGAAAGCCAAAACGGGAAAAGAGTTGTAAAAGTACATCCGTCACATCTTTAGAGGAGATTGATTTTATCGCCACCGCTTCAGGCCAACGTGAACAGAGATCAACAAGTGTAAGAATATATCGATTCCCTCTATTTGACATGTGATTAAGAGGTCCTACCAAGTCGACTGCAACTATCTGAAATGGTCTTGTGGCTGTTCTAGTTGCCTGCACCTCTGCTATTGGGTGCTTCCCCTTTTTGACTAATTTTCTCTTGTAAATCATGTGCCTGTTTGTGTGTGTGTGTGTGTGTGTCCATGAACAACGACAAATTATCTTGCATATCATAAGTGTGTTTGTGTTATGTCCATGAACTATGACCGATTCTCCAGTACATTATTTGTATGTGTTTTGTATTCAAGAAATGCGATCAACTCTCTTGTATACCAAATG
This sequence comes from Cepaea hortensis, assembly GCA_963921405.1. Lineage (NCBI taxonomy): Eukaryota > Metazoa > Mollusca > Gastropoda > Stylommatophora > Helicidae > Cepaea > Cepaea hortensis. Next base: position 7,435,012 of record OY992896.1, read on the forward strand.
TTTGTTTATGTGAGTCCATAAAATCACCTGTTCACCATCTGTTTGTTTTCGTGTCGATGAAATTCGACCATTTATCTTATACGTGTATTTGTTATGGTATCCTTGAAATTGACCAAGTTTCCCGTAAAATACAATTCCAGAAATGTTGATTCGATTCAATTTCGTAATAGCTTCTTTTAAATGACCTTTAAAATAATTTTATTTGAATGTATATTTACACTGTTATTATATTTATTTTCTCCTGAAGCTACCACCAGCGGAAAGAATGAGCATAGCGAACAAAAGAAGAAGAAGAAGAAGAATGAGGACAAGGAATTATAGGCCATCTACATCCGCAAACCAATGTTGTCGTGCCTACGTCAGCACTAACATACCTTATAATTATTAAATCAATCAGGTGCGGTCTCCACAATGAAGGTTGACTGCAATGGATATGTAACACTAGCTGTCTCTCGCCTTGACTGTACATTCTGTCAGATTGCTGTTCGTCCATCTCTTGATGTTACCTTCCCACTTGTATCGTTGAGTACCTCTTGCTCGCTTGCCTTCAGCCTTATCCTTCAGTAGGGATGTTAAAAGAGTTTTACGTCTTTTAACGTGGCCGAAATACTTGCCTCTTTCTTGTTTCTTTCATCAACTCTCTTTTCATTCCCAGCTTTTCTAGAACCTCTGTATTTGATTGTTTATGTTTCCATGAAATACGACATATTCTTCTGTATATCCACTTCCTCAGGACCTCTGTTCGATTTTCTAGTTTACCGTTTAATGTCCAGGCTTCTGTATCACATAGTAGCGTTGAAAATACATAAAATTTGACAATTCTCATTTTTAATGCGTTGTTAATCTCTCTACATGTTAATACTAACTCTACGTTGTTGAAAACATGTTTGGCCATTCCTATTCTCTTGTTGATTTCTTACAGCCGCTTACGGTCATTGAAATAACACAACAAGTAAATTCACAAATATTTGCTCGACCCTGATAGAAGTAACAGAAGTAAGAGTACATACTAGAGAGTATAAAAGGGGACAGGTTCGAATCCATATGTGCCGCTCATAATCATCATCACCCTCTTGTGATCTGCAGCTGGCGTGGGCGCTCATGCTGCTCAACAAACGTCATTCCTAGGTGCCCAGTATCAATTCTCTTGATGATGTTCCCCCATGCTGCACGCATGGGCACAGATATGCAATAACGTTGTTCGATATAGTAAAACATAACATAGGATAACATAACATATCATAACATAACATAGGATAACATAACATATCATAACATAACATAGGATAACATAACATATCATAACATAACGTATAATAACATAACATAGGATAACACAACATATCATAACATAACATATCATAACATAACATAGGATAACATATGATAACATAACACAGGATAAAATAGCTTATGATTACATAAAATAACATACAATATGATAACATAATGCAACATAGGATAACATAACATATGATAAAATAATATAGGATAACAGCATATGATAACATAACATAGGATTACATAATGTTGGATAACATAATATAGGATAATATAACGCGTGATAAGATAACATAGAATAACATAACAAAGGATAACATAACATATGATATCCCAACATAACATAACAGAGGATAACATAGCTTAGGATAACATAACATAAAATAGGATAACATTTGGATAAAATAGGAATTTGGGAGTATTCGTGACGAAGTGGTCAAGCCGTTTGACTAGGGCTCTGAAGGTTGTGGGTTCGATTCCGGGCCGCATCCTTCGGTTCACGAGTTAAATTTTTCGAAGACTCCTGTGGGTCGTCGCTAGAGCTACGGAGTTCGTGCTTTGTGCGCCGCTTTCCGCGCTGCTGAAAGAGACCGAGCCATATGGGATAAAACCAGGTACAATGAAGTCGACCCTGTCGACTTTTAAGCGACTTTTAAGCGACGTTAGGATAACATAACGTAACATAGGATAACATAGCACAGGATAACATACCATAACATAACATAGGATAACATAACATTAGATAACATAATATAGGATACATAACATACTATACCATAGAATAGGATAACATAACGTAACATGAAATAGGATAGCATAAAATAGGATAGCATAACATAGGATAATATAACAGGTGATAATATAACATAGGATAACATAGCATAGGCTAACATAACATAATATAACATAGGATAGCATAAGATACTATAATTTAACATACCATATGCTAACATAAAATAACATAGGATAACATAACATATTGGACTGCTAGAGTAACTAACAACGATTGCTTGAAAGAGGCTAATGAAACTAGAACACTATATACAACAATAAGAAAGAGACAAACAGTTTTCTGTGGTCATGTGATGAGAAGAGAGGCATTGGAGAACATCGTGACATATGGAAAGATCAAGGGGAAGATGATACTGGATGAATTGAGACGGTGACATTGAGGAATATCATCAGCAGAGTTGATCAAAAACACCAAAGACCGAGATCTGTGGAGAGCCATGAACGCCCACGCCAGCTGGCATGGCACTTGATGATGATGATGAACACAACATAACACAGCTCCTGGGGGTATTGGAACGTGGATACCCCTCTCCCTACCGCTACAAGCTGGTTACAAAGCAGACGTGTCTAATCTGTGTGACATCACTTAACTATACGCACCAAGGTAGGCAGGAAGGCCGGCAGAATTGAAAAGACCAAGGGAAGAAGAAGAAAGGATAAACATTGATGATGTCATATAACACATACATATATCATGTTGTGAACACAAGCGACACATGAATGAAGAATGCGGGACAAAGTCTATTGAATCTGAATTTTGACATTGAAACCTGTCCTTTCCTCCGCATTTGAGTACGCCATGGATATTTGCATACATGTAGCCTGGAGTGCATGACAACAGGCGAAACTTGAGGCGTCGGCTGTGTCTTGACTAAAGGGGTGGGTGCCGAGGTATGGGCTACGGTAGGATATGACAATATCAAATACAACAGATATATGGTAGGTTGGGGTCACGCGCACGCACACACACACACACACACACACACACCCACCCACCCACCCCCCCCCCCACACACACACACACACACACACACACACACGATCACATGCATACGTACACAGAGACACACGGACAGAGAGACACACACAAACAGACACAGACAGACACTTACGCACATACACAGAGACACACACGAACACACATACGCACACAGGCACAGACACACACACAGAGACACAAACACTCACACACACAGACACGCACGCACATACACACAGACACACACACATACACACAGAGTCACAGATAGACACGCACGCACGCGCACACATACATACACACACATACACACAGAGGCACAGATAGATTGCACACTCACACAGACGACACACACACATACACACAGAGACACAGACACGCACGTACACACATACATACACAGACAGAAAAAAACACACAACAGACACAGCCCCACACACACACACACACACACACACACACACACACACACATAGATATAGATAGACACAGACACACAAATACAGGCACACGCATAGACAGGCAGGCAGACCAATAAGCCGGCGGGCAGACAAGTGGACACCTAGCCACTATACTCTAACGACCTCAATGTCTATAAGTGGACATCTAGCCACTATACTCTAACGACTTCTATGTCTACAAGTGGACATCTAGCCATTATACTTTAACGACTTCTATGTCTACAAGTGGACATCTAGCCACTATACTCTGACGACTTCAATGTCTACAAGTGGACATCTAGCCACTATACTCTGGCTACTTCTATGTCTACAAGTGGACATCTAGCCACTATACTCTGGCGACTTCTATGTCTACAAGTGGACATCTAGTCACTATACTCTGGCTACTTCTATGTCTACAAGTGGACATCTAGCCACTATACTCTGGCGACTTCTATGTCTACAAGTGGACATCTAGCCACTATACTCTGGCTACTTCTATGTCTACAAGTGGACATCTAGCCACTATACTCTGGCTACTTCTATGTCTACAAGTGGACATCTAGCCACTATACTCTGGCTACTTCTATGTCTACAAGTGGACATCTAGCCACTATACTCTGGCGACTTCTATGTCTACAAGTGGACATCTAGCCACTATACTCTGGCGACTTCTATGTCTACAAGTGGACATCTAGCCACTATACTCTGGCGACTTCTATGTCTACAAGTGGACATCTAGCCACTATACTCTGACGACTTCAATGTCTACAAGTGGACATCTAGCCACTATACTCTGGCGACTTCTATGTCTACAAGTGGACATCTAGCCACTATACTCTGGCGACTTCTATGTCTACAAGTGGACATCTAGCCACTATACTCTGGCGACTTCAATGTCTACAAGTGGACATCTAGCCACTATACTCTGGCGACTTCAATGTCTACAAGTGGACATCTAGCCACTATACTCTGGCGACTTCTATGTCTACAAGTGGACATCTAGTCACTATACTCTGTTGACTTCTATGTCTACAAGTGGACATCTAGCCACTATACTCTGGTGACTTCTATGTCTACAAGTGGACATCTAGTCACTATACTCTGTTGACTTCTATGTCTACAAGTGGACATCTAGCCACTATACTCTGGCGACCTTTATGTCTACAAGTGGACATCTAGTCACTATACTCTGTTGACTTCTATGTCTACAAGTGGACATCTAGCCACTATACTCTGGCGACCTCTATGTCTACAAGTGGACATCTAGCCACTATACTCTGTCGACTTCTATGTCTACAAGTGGACATCTAGCCACTATACTCTGGTGACTTCTATGTCTACAAGTGGACATCTAGTCACTATACTCTGTTGACTTCTAAGTCCAAAAGTGGACATCTAGCCACTATACTCTGGCGACTTCTATGTCCAAAAGTTGACATCTAGCCACTATACTCTCGCGACTTCTATGTCCAAAAGTGGACATCTAGCCACTATACTATGGCGACTTCTATGTCCAAAAGTGGACATCTAGCCACTATACTCTCACGACTTCTATGTCCAAAAGTGGACATCTAGCCACTATACTCTCGCGACTTCCTCTCTTAGCAGGGCTCTCCGGAGAGTGAAGACGTGTTTTTGTATCTCTTACTTCTCGGATTATTATTACTGCAAGCTGAATCACCTATCATGGATTTTTATATCAATGTGCTCGTTGTGATTCTGAGGATGTGGTGAAATAGTTTTTAGATTAATACAAGTGTTGATTATCGCAAAAATGTGTGTTATATATAATATTCATTTCGAGTGATAGTTGAACACTATTAAATTTCAAACAATCAAGTGCACGAGGCGTGTCAGATACAACCACGGGACCTCAAATTGCCCGCTGCGTGGCTAGATAACAATGCGATTGCTGCGTTCTTCAAGTTTAGTTAGTCGTAATATTATGCAATAATGTCAGGGGAAGGAGAGTGCTCCGTATTGGAAGTGAATGGTGAAAGGACTCGCTCAGGTTTACGATCGGCTGTCAATAAAACTTACACACTAAACAAAGAGAGGGCCGTGAAGAATAAGCTATCCAAGTGCATAAATCCCAACGGCCCAGTCGTCAAACACACCAACTCAGGACAGTGTGTTACTATTTCCTTCAACAACACACTCTATTATGAGGCATTCCGAACTTGCCTACTCAACTACTACAGGCTTGAACTAATTGAACACAGGCAAGATAAGCACGGGGCCCACGTTGAGGATCTGATTACGACGCCAGTGATTACGATACATTTGTACCGCAGTAAAAATAAACTCATGACACAGGGCAGTAATGAAAATATTAATTCCTGGCTAAAAGTAGATTTTGTTGAACTTGAAAACTCGACACAGACATTCACCGAATCTACTCATACGATGAGTGTACATGACAACATCAACACGAGGCCTGCCAACCCACCAGCGCTCTTGGCTATTGAATACCCAATGGAGCGTATCCAAAACAACATAGAACCCAATGTTGACATTGTTGAAGAAGTACCTGCCTCAGATAACAATAGCATCTTAACTATCAATGGACATTCGTGCGACTGTAAACAGCGCATTGAGGAACTAGAACAATCACTAAAGGCGCTCATTGTCACTGTTTCAACCAGCATTGAAGCAAACAACAAGATAAGCAGTGATTACAATGCTCTCAAGACAGAAGTCGCACTCCTGCGAGACGAAAATTTGCTGCTGAGAAATACAGTTCAAATCTTACAGAATGCGTCCTCTACAAACCAAACCGATGAAGCATGTAATTCTCAAGCAACCGCTTCATCCTTGGGAAATCTTGGGGAAGCTCAATCCCACCCAGAACAGATAATCACTATGAAAACAACTCAACGCGCAGAGGAAGATAAAAAACAACAAACACCTCAATGTGCAGACGAAGATAAACAACAACAAGCAGTCTACCCCATTAACGTCAAAATAAGCAATAGGTTTGAAGTACTTCAAGAAAAGTCACCAGAAAAATTACAGTGCTTTAACATGCTGCAAACGGGCAAGACAAGCCAACAAGATACATCGGGAGAACCACATGGAGACATAAAGACTGCTGATAATCGGAAATGGATGAAACAACGGTCGAGACGTGCTGACAACCAACATGTACAGACAGCACGACCTGACTGTACACATATTATACTAGGCGATTCCTTAATGAAAGGTTTATACAGCGACAGGATGGCCACATCAGACAAAGACATTGTTTCAATAATCCCACTGCCTGGGGCTGGTGTAGACCGGCTAACAGACAAGATTAGCAGGTTGGCTGTAAATCATAGCGTCAGAAGGGCAAGCGTACATATTGGCATCACCGACACCATGAACAACCAACAAATCACAGGGTCTCAACTGCTGGCACTCTTGAACGGATTACGTCACACTTTTCCTAACTCATCCATTTTCTTCTCCTCCATCATATCACCGAGTTATGGACACCAGCGCCGTCTAGCTGACATAAATAACAACATGTTGCAGAAGTTCTGTTCTCAAAACAAGATACAATTCATCAACAATACAGCATCATTCACTTCACAGGCTGGTGCACCAAAAAAGAGTCTTTACAAGGATCAAATACATTTATCTACATTGGGCACCAGTTTTCTCGCCAAGAATTTAAAATATCCAGAACGGACATACCATACATCCAATACGGGATCGCGCCGGACACTTTTAGCTACTCCTGAAACTCAAGCCAGACGACATACTCCCGTCACATCAAGTACCAATAGGACAGAAGTGTGCAGACCACTCATAACCACTGCACCTGAAATCCAAGCCAGACGGGACACTACCACAACACCAAGTCCGTTAAATACGTCGTCTTTCACACAGGAGGGTAATAATTACGAAGATATGATTCCTATTCTCCCCAGAAAGGATCCGACTCTCAGCAACAATGACGTGCCAGCACAACCTCCTGTTAGCCACCAACCAGAGGCTCTAGTTGGTAGTCATTACATACCCATGAGACATCATCAGTACCCATTTAATTGTAATCCAGAATGGTTGCACCTCACACGGTATAGCCCAGCTACACTTCGTCAAGCACTTATAATGTCGCTATAGCAACAACCAACACAACCTGGTATTTACTAGCAACTTAGGACAAAGCTACACCGGATCTCGGTACAAGAAAGAGCCTCTCCTTAAACGTTTATCTGCATATTTGGTTATAACTTGATCTAGTAACGTATTAGGTTATAAGTTATTACAAACATTAACTGGTTTTGACTTTATATTAATTGATAGTACTTAGCTGTATAGCTTTTATAATAATTCTAATTGTGTTTTCACGGTGAGTGAGGGGGTCTTCACTGCTCTTCCTTACGGATCTGTGTACGTATTTTTATATATTTACAGATATATTACTGTTTCTCTGTACTTTAGAGTGTGTTTTTGTAATAAGGGACGTAAGTTGTATTCACTTTGTGTGTGTGTGTTTTGCTTTTAAACTTGTGATTACGCATTGTTGAAACGTCTAATAAGTACGAACACTGGCTCAGGAATAATGGGCTCAGAATCGGGCATGTAAACATATGCCATCTATTAGGGAAGCTGCCCGAACTATCACTTATACTTAATCAAAATTTTCACATGTTTGGCGTTAGCGAAAGTCGATTAAATGGCAACATCTCAGATGATGACATCGCTATCAGAGGTTTTAAAACCATTAGAAGAGATCCCTATCAGAAACAAGAGACGGGTATTGCAGTTTATATTTCCAACTCGCTAAACGCCCACCGCAGGCTAGACTTTGAAACCTGTGAGATTGAGTGTGTATGGATAGAGGTTAAACTTCAAAATTGCATACCGCTAGTAGTTGGCTATCTTTATCGAAACCCCAGTGCAGGAAATATCTGGTATGAAAAATTCACCACTATGATGGATGTAGTCTTTAGTAATGCTAGGGAAATAATATTGCTAGGTGACTTCAACATAGACGCTAACAAATCAAACAAAACATGGGAAAACATAATAGAGTCATATAATTTCCAACAGTTAGTCAAACAAGCCACTAGAATCACTAAATCATCTGCAACACTTATAGATCATATTTATACTACGTGTGATGATAACATCACAGAATGTAGTGTACCTATCAATGCAATGAGCGATCACTATCCAGTATGTTGCACGTGGTCGAAAAGGGTCACCAAAACTCCCAAACACAAACATATAAGCATAAAATATAGAAATTACAAAAATTTCAATCGAGACGTCTTCTTACAAGATTTGGTCAACTCATCTCTAGATTATGTTTACCAGCTTCCTGACCCAGACGATGCTCTGGACCACTGGCTAAAGACCTTTCCAAGTATATTTGATAAACATTTTCCATTTAAGGAAGTTCGTGTTAAACATCACACAAAGCCCCCGTGGATCACACAGGAGGTAGTTGAACTTATGAGAGATCGCGACAGGGCTCACAAAAATAGAGATCTAACTATGTACCGTAGTCTGAGAAACAAAGTTCAATATGTTATTCGGAAGGAAAAGAAAAACTATTTTAAGAACATAGTAATAGATAAAACCAACACTAAAGATATATGGAAAGCAATTAATACCTTGACAAACAAACACAAATCATCACAATCATTACCATCAAATCAGGTTACATGTGATCAATTCGGTAGATACTTTCAGTCCGACATAAACCAACTGAAGGCTGCAATACCAGATGCGCCTCATGACATATCTTTATTATCATCATTCTGTGAGAACAAATACTATGGACACATTTCCTCCAACATACCGCTAATGACGACAACTGAAGTATTTACTCATCTCCGTAATCTAAAAAACAATAACTCATCAGGACTAGATGGAATTAGTAGTCGGATCCTTCGCCATGCTGCACCGGCGATCTGCGAGTCACTAACTTTTATATATAATCAATGTCTAACCAGAGGTCACTTCCCATCAGCCTTTAAAATCGCTAAAGTGTATCCTCATTTAAAAGCTGGTCCTCTAGACGATCGTCTTATGAGTAATTATAGACCAATTTCCATATTATCCTCATTATCCAAACCGCTAGAAAAGCACATTCACAAAACAACACTAGATCACTTAGTTCGCCATAAACTGATAGTTGACAGTCAGTCAGGATTTCAGCCAAAATATTCTTGCCATACGGCACTAACAAACATGATAGAAAACTGGCATCAAAATATTAACAACAATACTCTATGTGGAGCGGTGTTTATAGACTTTAGGAAAGCATTCGATATGATAGATCATACTATTCTAATTAAAAAACTAGAAACAATGAAAGTAAGTTTTAATATAGTGACATTAATAAAATCATTCTTATTAGACAGAAAACAAGTAGTATCACACAATAAAGTTTTATCTCAAGCCATTACCATTAATATTGGAGTACCTCAGGGGTCTATTCTTGGCCCTCTATTATTTGCCATTTATATAAATGATCTTCCATTAAATCTGTCGTCGTCCTGCGATCTATTTGCTGATGACTGCACAGTATATACAAACGCTGTTGATCGTAATGTGCTAGAATTATCCTTGCAACAGGAAATAAATAGTGTAGTTAACTGGAGTCATGCAAACCGCATGCAAATTAACATTACTAAAACAAAGTCTATGTTAATAGGAACCAGGCAAAGACTTCACACTCTAAACTCGCAGAGAACTCTTCAGCTGCACATTGGCAGCACGCCTGTAGAAAGTGTCACCGAGCACAAGACACTGGGTGTTATCATAGATCAAAATCTAACTTTTAACTCACATGTTCATGCTCTAGTTAAACAAATAGCCAAAAAAGTATACCAACTTGCCAAAATTAAAAATTTCCTTGACGAAAACACAAGAAAGATATTCTATACTTCTCATATACAAACACATATTGATTACTGCTCCACAGTCTGGGATGGATGCTCCAAATCAATAACAAAACGCCTATATTCACTCCAGAAAAGGGCAGTGCGTTTAATTAATGGTGAAAAGCTTACCGACAATTCTAACCTATATAAACGTCTCCGGTTACTGCCACTCCACAAGCGCCTGCTTTTTAATAAAACCAAACTAATTCACAAATCCTATTTCAAAATGCTCCAAGCTACCTTTGGCCATTGTTTAAATATAACGCTAGACATAGCGAACGACTAAATATACTTCATGTCCCTAAACCTAGGATAGACTTATATAAAACAAGCTTAGCATACTCTGCCGCTCAGTTGTGGAACAATCTTCCACAAGAAATCAAAGACACCACCAATCATGATAAATACATTCGCAACCTGTTTGAACACTACCTTAGTACAGACTACATGCCCCCATAACAAACAACACAAAAAAGACAATAATGGTAACTTATCTCAAACGACAACTAGCCAAAAAACATTCCCTTATGTATGGCACGTTACACCCTCCTTAGGTATTTATAATGCCCATGTTAAACACTGCTTCAGTGAGTCATTTGTTATTGATTATTTTTCATGCGTTTTAATGTTCTTTTGTTGTCAAAAGTTGCTTCATAAGTGATGTTGAATGAAAGAATGTATGAGAGGAAATAGAGAAGAAGGGCAGAATGTCAGACGGGCCTGCGTGCCCAATTCTTAACCCTTTGAAAATAAAGACTTATTATTATTATTATTATTATAAAGACTCTCTCGACTTCTATGTCCAAAAGTGGACATCTAGCCACTATACTATGGCGACTTCTATGTCCAAAAGTGGACATCTAGCCACTATACTCTGGCGACTTCTATGTTCAAAAGTGGACATCTAGCCACTATACTCTCGCGACTTCTATGTCCAAAAGTGGACATCTAGCCACTATACTCTCGCGACTTCTATGTCCAAAAGTGGACATCTAGCCACTATACTCTGGCGACTTCTATGTCTACATGTTTGTGCTGGTGTTACTATGATAGTTTCTATTCATGTTTGTATAAATATTAAAAGCGTTCGTTTATTCTCAGACCGTCCGACCGACCGACAGACAGACAAACAGACAGACAGACAGACAGACAGACAGACAGACAGACAGACAGACAGACAGACAGACAGACAGACAGATCTGCCACATCCTCCACCCATCTTTCTTCTCCCTTCCTTCTCCTCTCTTCCCAGGCATATACACCTCATTATTGTTCTCTCCAAACTTTCATGACATTTCAAGTGAACAAAATAATTCAATTTTCGTTGTTTTATCGTCTTTAGTAGCCAACCTTCTTCAATATTCAAATCTTGTCGTATGGGTGCATTTGTTCTTTTCTGTTTCCAAGATATTCTTAGAACCCGTCTATAACATTTAAATTCAAAGGCATCTATGCGTGTCCAGGTGTTAGTATAATCCATCCCTCCATCATGTGCCATGCCGGTAAGCGTGGACGGTCATGTTCTGCCATCTCACTCGATCACCAGAGTCGTGGATCAGCTCCGTGTTCCTGTCTCCGACCATGCAACGTGGCCAAGCCATCCAGGTATTTACTTCTCGGTCTTCCCCTTGGTCTCTTCCGTTCGATCTTATCAGTCGTCATCAAGTTCTCCAATCCATTTCTTCTCATAACATGCCCAAAAAATTGTGACTGTCTATGTCTAATGAATCTAATCAGTTTATGATCTTCATTTGATTCTTGAAGGACTTGCTCATTGGTTTTTCTGTCTGTCCATGGTATAATACCTGTCAGTATAATACCCGTGACTAATTCATGTTGGTATGTGACATGCTTATGTAGTCGCGGGTTTTGACCGAGTGTCTTCATGTTTGTCCTTGTCACCAAGGTTATTATCATAGACCATGTCATTCAACTGACTGTCTGGTCAACAGGTCACTAACGACATAAGGTGGCGGTTTCCACCCACTGTTGTACTTGGTCACACTTCTACAAACCAAGTAATTTATCTACAAAATAAGCACTCAAATAGCTAACTAAATAACCAACCAACCACATAATCAACCAACTTAATAATCACTCAAATAGCTAAGATTATATCCAGTCAACCAATCAACCAGCGAAATAACCAGCCAACCAACCAACCATCCAGTCAAATAACCAACGAACCAACCAATCAAATAACCACTCAACCAGTCAAATAATCATCCAACGAAGCAAATAACCAACCAACGAATCAAATAACCAACCAAAGAATCAAATATACAACCAACCAATCAAATAACTAGCCAACCAATCATATAACCACCCAACCAATCAAATAACCAACCAACCAATCAAATATGCAACTAAACAATTATCCAGAAAGCACAATAAACAACAAATCAACCACCCAACCACCGTATCAACCACCCAACCACCGAATTAACTACCCAACTACCGAATCAACCAGTCAACCAAGCTACCCAAACAAATCGCCTATTCCCCACCCTAAACAAAAACAGACCAAGCAACCAAGAGATAATAATTGCTCTTTGTAAGCCAAGATTATTTTTTTTTAATATGGCAATTTAACAGCGCAAACATACAGTCTACATGCATTTCGTTGTAAGTACCAACAGACTCGTCACATGGTTGTCTCCTAGACAACATATCAACACACCAACAACAATACGACTAGGACATGACACAGACCACTGAAGACACACTGCAGACCTACCGTTGTTGATTGTTTATCGTCTTGTGCTAGATAAGACAAGCCCATTTACCTTCATCACAATCATGTCAATATTTGTCTAAGATTAGGGGTTGTCATCGTCCCTACGATTCTAAAATTTGAAAGTTTGGGTTTTCCCTGAAGTATGTTCTAGCAAGTAAAAGTAAGTAAGATTTATTAAAGGACCCTAAATCGCGGCCTTTGAGGTTGCTTGTTAGTGAGTATGTTAAGTAGTTAGTTAGCTAGATATTTAAATAGTTAGTTAGTTAGTTAGCTAACTAAATAGTTAGTTAGTAGGTTAGCTAGTTAGTTAGATAGTTAGTTAGTTAGCTAGATAGTTAGATAGTTAGTTAGTTAGTTAGCTAGATAGTTAGACAGTTAGTTAGTTAGCTAGATAGTTAGATAGTTAGTTAGTTAGTTAGCTAGATAGTTAGATAGTTAGTTAGTTAGCTAGATAGTTAAATAGTTAGTTAGTTAGCTAGATAGCTAGATAGTTAGTTAATTAGTTAGTTAGTTAACTAGATAGTTAGTTAGTTAGGTAGTTAGTTAGCTAATTAGTTCGCTAGATAGTTAGTTAGGTAGTTAGTTAGCTAATTAGTTAGCTAGTTAGTTAGTTAGCTAGATAGCTAGATAGTTAGTTAGGCAGTTAGTTAGCTAGATAGTTAGATAGTTAGTTAGCTAGATAGTTAGATAGATAGTTAGATAGTTAGTTATGTAGTTAGTTAGCTAGTTAGTTAGCTAGATAGTTAGATAGTTAGTTAGCTATTTAGTTAGCTAGTAGTTAGATAGTTAGATAGTTAGTTAGCTAGTTAGTTAGCTAGTAGATAGCTAATTAGCTAGTTAGTTAGCTAGATAGTTAGATAGTTAGTTAGCTATTTAGTTAGCTAGTAGTTAGCTAATTAGCTAGTTAGTTAGCTAGTTAGTTAGCTAGTAGTTAGCTAATTAGCTAGTTAGTTAGCTAGATAGTTAGCTAGTTAGTTAGCTAGTTAGTACGCTAGTAGCTAGTAGTTAAATAGTTAGTTAGCTAGTTAGTTAGCTAGTAGCTAGATAGTTAGATAGTTAGTTAGCTAGATAGTTAGCTAGTTAGTTAGCTAGATAGTTAGCTAGTTAGTTAGCTAGATAGTTAGCTAGATAGTTAGCTAGTAGTTAGATAGTTAGTTAGCTAGTTAGTTAGCTAGTTAGTTAGCTAGTTAGTTAGCTAGATAGTTAGCTAGTTAGGTAGCTAGTAGCTAGCAGTTAGATAGTTAGTTAGCTAGTTAGTTAGCTAGTTAGTTAGCTAGTCTGTAGATAGTTAGTTAGCTAGGTAGTTAGCTAGTCTGTAGATAGTTAGTTAGCTAGGTAGTTAGCTAGATAGTTAGCTAGTTAGTTAGCTAGTTAGTTAGCTAGATAGTTAGATAGTTAGTTAGCTAGTTAGTTAGTTAGCTAGTTAGTTAGCTAGTAGTTAGATAGTTAGTTAGCTAGTTAGTTAGCTAGTAGTTAGATAGTTAGTTAGCTAGTTAGTTAGCTAGATAGTTAGCTAGTTAGTTAGCTAGTAGTTAGATAGTTAGTTAGCTAGTTAGTTAGCTAGATAGTTAGCTAGTTAGTTAGCTAGTTAGTTAGCTAGTAGCTAGTTAGCTAGATAGTTAGATAGTGAGTTATCTAGTAGTTAGATAGTTAGTTAGCTAGTTAGTTAGCTAGTAGTTAGATAGTTAGTTAGCTAGTTAGTTAGATAGTCAGTTAGTCGGTCAGTTAGATAGTTAATTAGTTAATTAGTTAGTAAGGTAATTAGCTAGTTGGTTAGTTAATTAGTGTATTATTAGTTATTTAGTTAACTAGCTAGTTAGTTAACTAGTTTATTAGTTAGTTAATTAACTAGTTTAGTGATTAGTTAGTTAGTTAACTACTTTATTAATTAGTTAGTTAGTTAATTTAGTAAGTTAGTAAGTTATTTTGCTAGCTGATTAACTAGATAGTTAACTATTTAGTTAGTTAGCTAGTTAGTTTGTCAACAATTAAACCAACCAAACAACAAACCAAGCAACCAACCTATCAATTAACCAACCAACCAACCATCCAACCAACCAACCAATCAATTAATCAACCAACGAAACAACCAACAAAACAACAAACGAAACAAACATCCAATCAACCAACCAACCAGTCAAAGAACTAAACAGCCAACCAACCATCCAATCAATTAACCAAGTAACCAACCAATCAACCAAACAGACAAACAACCAACTTAACAACCAACTCAACAAAGAACCAATCAACTAGGTAACCAACCAACCAGTCAAAGAAATAACTAACAGTTCAGTTCTGTTATTTCTAATCCACTGATACTTATAACGGCCCATTAACATTACAAACATACATTCAACATGCTTTAATATTAAATACCCGATATTCATTCTCACACAATGAATAGCATTTAACGGCACACAAGAGAAGTGGCTATCTATTCAAATCCTACTTCGCAACAAGGTTGTCTCCCCGACAACACAACAAAGACACGTCGAGACCAAAATACTGTAAGAGGGACATTACACAGATCACCCAAGACACACGTAAGGCCTTCAATTATTAACAGCTTATTTCTTGTCCGAGACATACTGAGCCCATTCACTATCATCACTATGGTATAAATATTTTTTCGAAGGTAAGTATTTGTCGGAAAGCTGAAGAAGAAGAAGAAGTGTTTGTCGTCTATCCAAGAAGTCTACAAGTTTAAAGTTTATTGGGGTTTTCCCTTTAGTTGATTCTAGCCCGTTGAATAAAACGTTAAATCAGTTAGTTGCATATCCTTTATAGGACGTCGCAGTCAACTCCTGCATCTTTTGGCTGTTTGTGATTTCTTGGAAATTTATGTTTAGTAATTTGCGATTGTTTTCTGAAGGGCCGGCGCTCATACCATTGTATGAAAACCATCACAAAGCGGCCTGCTGCCAAATCTTCCGCAGCTGTGTTTCGAACGCGGTATGCGGGGTTACGAACTGCGTTCGTGACCCCTTTTGCAACAGAGCCAGCGAAGGTAAAGTAAGGTAAGTAAGGTAAAGTAAAGTATGTAAGGTAAAGTTAGGTTACAAAAAGTTATTTGCATATCTTTTACAGGACGTCGCACTCAACTGCAGCAATGTTTGTTTGTGATCTCTTGGCAAGTTTACGTTCAGTAGTTTGCCAAGTAAGGTAAATTAAAGGAGAGTATAATACTCCTGGGGTCAGATAGGATATATGGTGCTATTTCCATGTTGAATAGCCCAACCAGCACTGGATAATTGATGTGGTCAATATCGTCAACCAGGACCCAGAAGGAATCAAAGAGACATTGAAGAGATCAAATATGCCGTGAGTACAACTAACAAGACAAGCCAAACACAGAACATTACATCTGCCTTCTCATTCTTCAACGCTTCATGGCAAAAGTAGTATGAAAAACAAACAAAAAACGACAAGGAAGAATATCACAAAAGTAATAAAAGTAAGACTGTTGAGAACATGCAACTTTCCTGTGACAACACATAGATGATGGACCATCTCGCAATAACTATAGAAGAAAAGTGGGACTTCTGAGCTTAAATGTTGCAGACGAATAAATTTCTTTGAATATCGTGGACCAAGAAGAAAGAAAATACTGAAATTCTAAAAGACTTGAACAGAGAAGCATCTGCCACCACACACTACTGATATACCCCATACATCGCCTCACCCCATACTATTCTGACCTAGCATAGGCGACGTCTGTTAATTCACGCATATGCAACAGTTTCTGTTAGGCTGATAATATGTTAATTGTTTACTACAATTGTAATCTGTTATGTTACTCGTTTACTACAATTGTAATGTGCTATATGACTCTTTTACTACAATTGTAGTGTGTTATCTTAATCATTTACTACAATTGTATTGTGCTATGTTAATCGTTTACTACAATAGTATTGTGCTATGTTAATTGTTTACTACAACTGTACTGTGCTATGATTTTTAATTGCTACAATTGTAATGTGTTATGTTAAGCGTTTCCTACATATGTGTTCACATTGGATAGTGGGGAGCATTTTGTGTGATATTCACTGGCACAGGAATAATGGGGATGACCCGTTGCTGTGAAGTTGGAACCTCGACTAACTAACTAACTAACTTACTAACTAACTAACTAACTAACTAACTTACTAACTAACTAACTAACTAACTAACTAACTAACTAACTAACTAATTAGTTGGTAGAATCAGCGGGGAAAGAAGACCCTGTTGAGCTTGACTCTAGTCCGACTTTGTGAAGACACATGAAGGGTGTAGCATAGGTGGGAGCGCAAGCGCAATTGAAATACCACTACTTTTATCGTTTATCGTTTCTTTACTTATTCAGTCTCTCGGTAGAGATTTGTTCGCAGCAGACGAGCAAATCTCCGGCGGGCCTATTCTCGCTGGTCGCGAGAGCCGCACAGTGGAAGTATGGGAAATTTGCTTGCAAATAGACAGGCAATATCTCCTGCGGTAGCTATGGCGGACCTATTCCCGCTGGTCGCGGGGACCGCTAAAGTCAGGTGGGGAGTCTGACGATAGTGCACGCTTTACACAGGTCCGGACACTTGTGATTGACAGGTGTGCGCGCCCTCATGGTCCGGGCTCGTAAAAGGCCCTCACCTGTGGGACATGGCCGAACGTCTCTAAGCCGGTCCCTTGGGTGTCAGGGTCTGGCCATAACTCGCCACCGGCTCGTGGTGGTGAGGTCTCGGTGGATTGACGCTGAGCCGCCAGCGTCTGCAGCCTACCTTGTGTCAGACGTATTGGTTACCCATTCCTCTGGAATACACAAGACTAGGCCGAGAGAGGGGTCATGTCGTTTGGGCATCACATGATCTCTGAAGCTCTGCCCAGACATTGTGATGGAATATTGGCCATATTCCACTCACATACTTTAGTCTGTCAAGACTGCAAGGTGTCTACTAACTAACTAACTAACTAACTAACTAACTAACTAACTAACTAACTAACTAACTAACTAACTAACTAACTAACTAACTGACTGACTGACTGACTGACTGACTGACTGACTGACTGACTGACTGACTGACTGACTGACTGACTGACTGACTGACTGACTGACTGACTGACTACCTACCTACCTACCTACCTACCTACCTAGCTAGCTAACTAAGTAACTAACTAACTAACTAACTAACTAACTAACTAGCTAGCTAGCTAACTAACTAACTAACTAACTAACTAACTAACTAACTAACTAACTAACTAACTAGTTTCCTACACATGCAATGTGCTGTTTTTCGTTTACTACAATTGTAATGTGTTATGTTAATCGTTTCCTACAAATGTAATGTGCTGTTTATCGTTTACTACAATTGTAATGTGTTTCTTTTGCAGTTTAGATAACAGGTCACCTGCGGACAAGTATGGCCAAATTCATCAAGATTTTGGCAGCTTTTTTTCCATTTGTGGTCTTGCTACTGTACGCGGCCCTGGAAATTGCTTGCCAGAAAGGACAATATTTTAGAGAAGGAAAATGCCATCCTTGTCCACTCAACACATACATGCCGGAAACGAACCACCACTTCACATCTTGCTTACCATGTGTAGAGATGTCCGGCAACGAAGATTCTCATGCAACAGTTCTACAGCCGTGCACAAGCGATTCCCCAACAATATTCGGTTGCCAGGAGGGATATTTCAGAAAGTCGCAGCAACTGACATCTGAAGAGAACTGCTCACCCTGTGGCACATGCCCTGGCCAGTACGTGAGGAGCCTATGTGATTTTTTACACGACACTGTTTGCAGTCCTGAGCCCCACATGGCCGTTGAGGACACCAACCAGGACCCAAGACGTTACCACCCTTCTGATTCAGGTCAGATTCATGTGTATTGTTACATTTATACAGGGTGTTTGTAAAGTCTCACTATACTTTACTTGTAGAACAATTTCGAAATATAAAGTACATGACGTCATAAAAATGTGCTGAAAAATGCATTAATTAATTACAATAGTTACTGCTATCGTGTAACGCTGTTTTGGGGAAGCTGGAAAGTACCACTGCAGAATTGATTATTTTTGTTTTCTTTCGCATATCCGTTACAGCTACTGTTGATTTCTTGGCAAGTTTTACGTTCAGTAGTTTGTCATTGCTTTCTGAACGACCGGCTCACATACCTCCGTAAGTAATCAGCGAAACGCGATTCGCTGCCGAATCTCGCGCAGCAGTGTTTCATACGTGAGTATACAGGATTACGAACAACGTCCTTAAGCCTTCGCTAGGGAGACCAGCATTCATTATAATAGGTGTTGGAAATGTCCACCACGGATTTCAAGACATGGCTGTACACTTATTGATAAATACCTTCAGCAACGTGTCTGTTGTTATTTAGGTGTGTATCGACCGCTATTTCGAAACACTTGTTCAACCAAATAAATTCCTTCTTCCGTTGATAACACACTTCTGTTTGGAGTGCAAAGAGTTACTCCAGCAGACGACGACCATTCGCTTGCATATTGCTTCACGATGGACCGTGGAGCACACTGTTTGATGACGTCATGCACTTCATGAAAATATTTTTGTCTACATACAAAGTGTAGTGAGACTGTACAAACACCCTGTATTTGTTGTTGTTGTTGCTGTTGTTGTTGTTGTTGTTGTTGTTGTTGTTGTTGTTGTTGTTGTTGGTGCTGTTGTTGTTATTGTTGTTGTCCCGAATAGGTTTTCTGCTAAGATCTGTGATGTGGTAATGTTATAGGTCTGAGAGCAAGGAGGAATAGGACGTCAATTGTTACCCCACTGTGGCAAGAGACGAGTCCAGGCATCGAAACAGCACCGACCGTGCTTATGACATTACTAGCTCAGTTCGCCATCAACGTCGCTGGCGCGCGCGCCTAACATTATTTTAGTAATTACATTTTCAAATGAAACGTGTGCTACAGGGACCCCCTTGGGATGCAAAGAATAGCATCACTGTAACCTACCACGTAGAAGATCACCAAGGAAGGTTGGTGTGAGACTGACTCCCATTCCGTAGAAAACTAAGCTGCAACATCCTGAGAATCATGAACAGGGCTTGGCGTTGGGTGACTGAGGCTGTATGCTCCGCTGGGAGATGACAGGAGGCGTAGGAGGGGGAGGAGCAGGAGGAGGAGAAGCAGGAGGAATAATAATAATAATAATAATAATAATAATAATAATAATAAGAAGAAGAAGAAGAAGAAGAAGAAAAAGAAGAAGAAGAAGAAGAAGAAGAAGAAGAAGAAGAAGAAGAAGAAACCGAATAATAATAATAATAATAATAATAATAATAATAATAATAATAATAATAATAATAACTACGACTTGTAAATCATATGTCTGTTTTTTTGTTTTTTTTTGAACAACGACAAATTAACTTGCATATCATATGTGTGTTTGTTTTTTGTCCATGAACTACGACCGATTCTCCAGTACATTATTTGTATGTGCTTTGTATTCAAGAAATGCGATCAACTCTCCTGTATACCAAATGTTTGTTTTTGTGAGTCCATAAAATCACCTGTCCACCATCTGTTTGTTTTCGTGTCGATGAAATGCCACCATTTCTCTTAAACGTATATTTGTTACAGTGTCCTTGAAATGGACCAAGTCTCCCGTAAAACACAATTCCAGAAATGTCGATTCTATTTCCTAATAGCTTCTTTTAAATGACCTTTAAAATAATGTTATTTGAATGTATATTTAAACTCTTATATTTATTTTCTATTGAAGCTACCACCAGCGGAAAGAATGAGCACAGCGTAAGAAAGAAGACGAAGAAGAATGTAGACGAATTATAGGCCATCTACATCCGCAAACCAATGATGCTGTCGTGTCTACTAGCATACCTGATGCACATTAAATCAATCAGGTGCCGTCTCCACAATATAGGTTGACTGCAATAGATCTTTATCACTAGCTGTTTCTCGCCCCGATTATACATTCTGTCAGACTGACGTTCGTCCATCTCTTGATATTATCTTCCCACTTGTATCGTTGTCTACCTCTTGCTCGCTCGCCTTCAACCTTATCCTTCAGTATGGTGATTATAAGAGTGTTATGTCTTTTAACGTGGCCGAAATATTTCACTTGCCTCTTTCTTATTTCTTTCATCAACTCTCTTTTCATTCCCACTTGTTCTAGAACCTCTGTAATTGATTGTTTTTGTTTTCATGAAATACGAGATATTCTTCTGTATATCCACACCCGCAGGTCCTCTATTCGATTTTCTAGTTTATTGTTTATTATCCAGGCTTCCGCGCCATATTGCAGTGTTGAATATACATAACATTTGACAATTCTCATTCTTAATGTGTTGTTAATTTTCCTAGATGTTAATACTGATTTTAGGTAGTTGAAAACATGTCTGGCCATTCCTATTTTGTGTGTGTGTGTGTGTGTGTGTGTGTGGGGGGGGGGGGGGAAAGGGGGGGGGGTGTGTTGGGTTCTTACGGACACTTACAGCCATTGAAATAACACAGGTAATAAATTCACAAACTCGGTCCTCATAGAAGTAACAAAAGTAAGAGTACGCACTAGAGCAGTGGTTCCCAACCTTTTTTGTCCCGTGCCCCCCTTCACCATATTTTCAGAACGTCATCCCCCCCCCCCTTTCCTATCAAAAATTTGGCCCGTGCCCCCCTTCACCATATTTTCAGAACGTCATTCTCCCCTTTCATATTTCCTACCTAAAAATCCCCTCACCCCTACACAGTATACGTAAAAATGGAAGGTAAATATGTTAAAACAGGTCTAGACATCCACATAAAACGTGATTTGTGGGTCTACTTACTTTATAAAATGAGTTTTAGAAGGATGAGACGTACATAACTGTAAAGTATGAAGGGAAAAACAATATTAAGTAATCGGTTCTTGTATTAAAGCGATCTTGAAATGGTCTTCATCCCCCCCCCCCCCCCCGGAAACCCTAAAATTCCCCACTGGTTGAGAACCACTGCACTAGAGAGTATAAAAGGGGACAGGTTCGAATCCGAATGTGCCGCTTATCATCATCACCGCCTTGTGATCTGCAGCTGGCGTAGGCGCTCATGCTGCTCCACAGACGTCAGTCCTTGGTGGCTCAGGATCAATTCTCTTGATGGTGTTCCCCCATGCTCCACGCATGAGATTGCACAGTTGTGCAATGCCGTGGTTCGATATAGTAAAACAAAACACAACATAGGATAACATAACATACCATACCATAACATAACATAACATAACATACGATAAAATAGCATATGATAACATAGCTGAGGATTACATAACATAACATAAAGTATGATAACATAACATAAGATATTATAACATATGATAACATAGCACAGGATAACATAGCTAAGGATTTTTTTAAAAAAATTCGCATATCCTTTACAGGACATCGCTGTCAACAGCAGCATCTTTCAGCTGTCTATTGATTTCTTGGCAAGATTACGCTCAGTAGTTTGCCATTGCTTTCTGGGCGGCCGGCTCAGTTATCCCGCAAGTCACCAGCGGGGGACGAACCGCTCCCAGTTCTCGCCCGCTACGAGACTCTGCGTGATAAACGGGATTACGGAGAAAGTGGTGTAACTCCTCGGCCAGAGAGACCGGCAGCTAAGGATTACATAACATAAAATATCATAACATAAAATATGATAACATAACATAACATAGGATAACATTAATAACATAGGATAATATAACACATGATAACATAATATAGGATAAATTAACGTAACATAAGATAACACAACATAAGATACATAACACACTATAACATAGAATACGATAACATAAAGTAATATAAAATAGGATAACATAACATGGGATAATATAAAACATGATAACATAACATAGAATAACATAACATGGGATAACATAACATAGGATAACATAACATAGGATAACATAACATAGCATAGGATAAATTAACATACTATAATTTAACATACCATATGCTAACAAAAAATAACATAGGATAACATAACATATTGGACTGCCAGTGTAACTAACAATGATTGCTTGAAAGAGGCTAATAAAACTAGAACACAACATACAACAATAAGAAACAGGAC
This sequence comes from Cepaea hortensis, assembly GCA_963921405.1. Lineage (NCBI taxonomy): Eukaryota > Metazoa > Mollusca > Gastropoda > Stylommatophora > Helicidae > Cepaea > Cepaea hortensis. The sequence continues at coordinate 7,458,165 of OY992896.1, forward strand.
ATTCTTTGGTCATGTGATGAGAAGAGAGGTATTGGAGAACATCGTAACAACTGGAAAGATCGAGGGAAAGAGAGGCAGAGACAGACCAAGAGAAATGATGCTGGATGGATTGAGACGGTGGCATGGAGGAATATCATCAGCAGAGTTGATCCAGAACACCAAAGACCGGGATCTGTGGAGAGACAAGAACGCCTACGCCATTTGGCATGGCACTTGATGATGATGATGAACACAACATAACACAGCTCTTGAAGTCTTGGAAGGCGGATATCTTTCTCCCTACCGCTACAAGCTGGATACACAGCAGATGTGTCTAATCTGTGTGACATCACTTACCTATGCGTGACAATGTAGGCAGGCAGGCATACCTGCACAGGGCCGAGGGAAGGAGAAGAAAGTGATAAACATTGATGATATCATATATGACATACGCAGGTCAGCATGGCCTAATGGGTAAGAACACGGGTTCTTAAACATCTGGTGTGCTGATGCCGAGATAAGCGGTTCTAGTAGGTTCTATACCCCTTATTAATTAAAGTTTACAATCAGGGTAAACTACAGAAATCCAGCAACATGGCGCGGTTTCTAAGGGATCACTATACAGATGTAGTAGATGATTTCAACAATCAATTCCGACCTGGGAAAGGAACCAGACATTAGACCAATGTCGCACCATATACCCATGGATGGGAAATGATAAACTGGGACTCATTCATTATTGTATTGGGATCCTAGTAAAAAGTGAACCTCGTTGGAAAATATGAAAGCTAAGATAAGTTGGATTATCTTCGTGTAAACGAAGTATAAATATAATCCCTTTGTAGGTAAGAGCTGAGGGCAGATTGTAGCAAGACTACAACAAATTCTGGTCACGTAATTTAACTGCGATCGGGACAAAACAAAATGGGCGGAGCTGACTCACGGCCGGAGGAAGTGACAACCGTTTGGAAAATCCCGAAAGAAAAGAAGAGGCCAGGAAACCCCAGCTACTTTTGTTGATAAACAAAACAGCGGAGAGCTATAGCTTAAATTCCCAAAAGTGATTGAGGATTCATGATAGAGTTGCCAAGGTGGAAAGTCAAGCTGACGTGAGAATAGAACTATTATTTACTAGTAGATTTTATCTCTACAAATTCACCTGAGGCAGAAGGAAAGGATAACAAACTGTTAATTCCACCAGTCACACGAAAACAATGAAAGTCACGAACAGTCTTGTTATACCAACAACCAGAACTAATTGGAGATTGCAACGACACCAGTGTGTTATTGTAACCCACAAATTAACTTATGCAAAGTTGAAATTCTCGGTGCCAGGTAAACAGGAAACAAGTTGGAACAATGCTGACTTAATTAAGATAGGAAAGATCAACTTGAGAGGATCTGACCTACTTCGGGGCTCAGCCCTAATTAAAAGTTCGTGGGCGTAGTGACTAAGACTGAAAACAGCAAGGTTATCTCATTAGGAATTCATCTACACGGAAGTGAGATGGGATTTCTATTATGTACGAAGATTAGGTGGAGGAGCGCTAATAGTTCCAGGAGATAAACACCAATCTTAAAACGCGGGGTGATTGCAAACCCTAGGCGTTAAGTCTGAGATTACAAAGTACAAGACATGTACCGGTGACTCAGAATCATTAGCATAAGATGACAACGAACATCGCATAGCATAGGAACGACTAAAGTGAGCAGAGTGAACTCAAGTGAGATCACAGTAGACATTTTAAGTCAAGGAGACGAGTATCGTTTGGACTTGCGTTGATTGCAAGCAATCGAGCATCGGAGAAACAAGATGGAGGCAGATGAGGAGGTCTAAAACTGTTCAGAATAGACACTTGAATACGAGGTATCAAGTTAAACGGGGGAGGTATGTGAGATAGCAATATTCTAGGAACAGCTTTAGACACGTGCATTCTGTGTACCGCAGCCAGTGCTGCGAAACCAGCGTCATGTTTACTTTGTTCCCCCATAAGGACCGCCCAAAAATTAGCATAGGATCAGCCATACTTAAACTATAGGCTAGTCCGATCGCCTCACTTGTAGTCTGGGGAAACGAACCATTCAATAATGTAAGGAAAGTGTAACTGTGTATTCTCCGTGCGAGAGGGCACCGGAGGAATGCGCAGAAGCGAGAATAACGTTGGCCTTTAGAGAGAATAACAAAAAGAGTTTTGTAGAGAGCATGGAACCGAAAGGAATCAAACTCATGCTATAATGGAGAAGAGAACCTAGAGAGGAAAAAAACCTACATAATGGGAGGTCTAGATAGCAAGTAGACCCAAAAATTATGGAAAACAATAGGATACAGAGTCCTCAACATAGTCCTCGAGAAAGGAGACAACTCTTCTCATAAGTGTCAGCTACGACGTTAAGTCAAAACTCATTTATTCCCCTGGACCCTTCCAATCTCCAATGATGACAAAATGGGAAGACAACGGCAGCAGTGGTGATACATTCCACAACTAAAGAGATTCCGTGTGCTGAATTGCTATAACAAAATAGCGGGATTCAGAAAAGTAGGGATCATTTACCTACTCCTCAGTCTGCAAACTCAAGAGAAGCAAATACGAAGGTTACTGGAAGCGGTCGCCAGACTCAGATTCGTTCTGCAAAACGTGACGGCAATCGACAAGTGTGCAAGACATACTGACACTGTTTGGAGCCCGCCTTTGACGAAACCGAAGAGCGAAGCCTTTACAAGTGATTTAATGTGCCGCTAAAATTACTGACAATCCGACTTTACAGAATGCCCTTTTGACTTATCTTGACTCCATGATTAATAATTACTTCATGAGAGGGAACCAGCAATTGAGACAATCGCCAGTTCAGGAGGCAGATACACGTTACTCTGACAACCTCTACCCGAGAAGAGGCCCCAACGGGAAATGCCGACATCTAATTGTTATCATTGTGTATCATCGTTATCACAGAACAGCAAATAATAGTAGACATTCCGTACATCTGTCTGCTATAGTTCACACGCAATATTACAGCATCTACATTTTACCCAGAAGATACAGTCAGAAAACTTACTTCTCACACAGTGACCGTTTTAATGGTACGATCCTCCAAGGAGGAGATCGAGCTGTCCCGTCTTCATGGATGGACAGAGGATGTCATAGACTGTGTAGAACTAATAGATTGTGTAGGTGTGTCAATGTGCATAGGTACAGAAGTTTCGCAAAATTAGATGGGTGACCGTACTTCATGGTTACGTCACCGAATGTTGTACAAGCAACAGATGATTAGTTAAGACCCAGATCAAATCAACAACCTGTGAGATAAACAGTGACTACTCCGGTAGTTAAAGGAGTCACATGTCTCATGTGAGGAAATGATGTCAACCTCAGCCATATATATTGATAATGATTTGTGTGGTGGGAAGTGGGTTGCGAAAAAGGCGTACACAGTGTAAAGTTGATGATTGATCATTATGTTATTATGTTGTTATTATGTTTTGTTGATTAGGTTACAGAGATAATAAAAGCGATAGTTAGAACTCAGGGTGTGTTCTGCTAGCTTGTGAAGGTGTTTCGCAGTAATGTGATTGTGAGAAAGTATGTCACTGGTTTAGTACACTGAGAGTTAATGTGGGGAGGTCGAATGCACATTCGCCTAGACCCATAAGAAAGAGAGAGAGGGAGGAAATTATTCCCTTGTAGGCGAATGGCAACAGACCTGGCTTTCAGAGCAGGAAGGAATACCATAAATCATACATCATTGATTAGATCTCGAATCCAAGAAGTGTCAAATACCCATCCCATACATATCCTTAGACTCCAAAAGAATCCGAGGACCCCTAGACCTGACGTAAGTCATAAAAAAAACACCTCACAAATGTCTACAAGTGGACATCTAGCCACTATACTCTGGCGACTTCAATGTCTACAAGTGGACATCTAGCCACTATACTCTAGCGACTTCAATGTTTACAAGTGGACATCTAGCCACTATACTCTAGCGACTTCAATGTCTACAAGTGGACATCTAGCCACTATACTCTGGCGACTTCAATGTCTACACGTTTGTGGTGGTGTTAATCTGATAGTTTCTATTCATGTTTGCATAATATTAAAAGCGTTCGCTTATTCTGAAACCAGAAAAAAAAAAATGACAGAGTGACAGACAGACATACTGACCTGCAGCTGGCCGACCGACCGACCGACCGACCGACCGACGGACCGACCGACAGACAGAGACAGAGACAGACAGACAGACAGATAGACGGGCGGACTGACGGACGGACGGACGGACGGACGGACAGACAAACAGACAATCTGCCAAGTCAGGATGGTAATTTGATAGCAAGGCGTTCTGTATACATCTAATTTTAACGTACAAACCAGCAAAGTTGAGCTTCATCACGCACATGTTCTATGAAAGTTTCTCCAGCTGTACAATGACAGAACCAAGAATAACAAACCTAACGATACAGAAGAGACCAGCCAGGGATAATAGTAATAATAAAGCAAAGAACACACGTGAACGCTTTATGATCGTTAAAACACGCACGTGCACAGAACAAAGCCGCTGTGAATTAAGGAAGGGAATTGCTTGGTTTTCCAAAGGGCAATTATCGTGAAATTGACTTGCCCAAATAGTTCACGCAACATTACCTCTCTTTATTAGAATAACCAGTAATTTGGTTCACATTTCAGACAGGGGCAACAATTCTTGTCATGACAGATAATCCATGCAATGTCTTGTTTGCGTTAATATGTTTATACAAATTACCGAACTATATTTATTTTGAACGAAGATAAACAGAGACTTGTCTGCAGGCTTGTTGTAAAAGAGACGTAATATGTAATTTATTATTCCCGTGAGAGGATGCGTTTGTTTGGTAAATGGTTGGGCCAAAATAGCGTCGCTAGTAACTGTTAACTTGGGTTGAAATGTTAAATTATCACGAGGGTAGTAAAAGAAGAGGATTACATGTGTATGTAATAACGGAGATTTTTAGAGACAGGATGTCGACAAAAGGAGAGAATGTAAGAGAGGCTCTGGAAAACAGAAAGGTGTATGTGGGTAACTGAAACATCTAGGGACCAAATATTACTTGTTATTTGAGCAACATCAGCTTCATCAACAAACTAGATGGTAGAGAGAATGGGAAAGTCATGGTCGCCGATGTTTCCATCAAATCAGGAATCAAGAAGAAGAAGAAGAAGAGGAAGAAGAAGAAGAAGAAGAAGAGGAAGAAGAAGAAGAAGAAGAAGAAGAAGAAGAAGAAGAAGAAGAAGAAGAAGAAGAAGAAGAAGAAGAGGAAGAAGATTATTCACCACAAGTTTTCAATAAAACGTGATAGAGTCATGATCTGCAGAAGCAAAAGTTATCTCGGAACAGTCATAACATCTGATGGGAAGGACGCAGAGGTGTTTCCAAGGCATCAGGGCCAGGTTCTATACTGGCCAAGACCTACTAACACGTCCTAGCCGTGCGTCCTGGGCAACAGGTCACTTCGGGGTCCTGGCTAACGTCAGTAGGATCGCTGATTCCTCCGAAGTCGGAGAGTATCTGCCTGCACGGCGAGGAACCACCAGTCTGCACACCAATAAGCCAGACATGGGACAACGGATACTCACGCAAACCTCAGGTCCTGTATGACATCACACTGATGTTGGACAACAGGATGTCTTCATCCGACATACATGACTTCACGCTGGAGTTCACAGCCAGCGAACGCAAGCAAGCAAAGATCTGATGGGAGATGCCTTGAAGAGATTAGAACAAGAATCGCCATGGCGAAGATAGCCTGTTGCAAGATGAAAAACATACTGACTTATAAAAATATGTGAATTGCTACGAGAAAAAGTGTGGAGGTGTTTCATATAGCCTGTACCTTTGTATGGATGTGAAGCGTGGAAAATAAGCAGTCAAGCTGAAAAACATCTGATGGCTGTAGAAATGTGGTTTCTGAGGAAAATACAAAGAATACCATGGACAGATAGAAAAACCAACGAACAAGTCCTACAAGAAACAAATGAAGATCGTAAACTGATTAGAGACATTAGACATAGTCAAAAAATTTGGGCATGGTATAAGAAGAAATGAATTGGAGAACTTGGTGACAACTGGCAAGATCGAGGGAACGAGAACAAGAGGAAAATAGAGGAGTAAATACCTGGATGGCTTGGCCACGTGGTATTGTCGAGACAGGAACACAGAGCTGATTCACAACTCTAGTGATCGAGTGAATTGGCGAATCATGACCGCCCACGCTTACCGGCATGGCACATGATGGATGGAATCCACACCGCTCCGTGGCGAAGGTGTTACGGACGCAGATCGTAATCCTGCATATCCGCGTTCGAAACACAGCTGTGTTGGTTTTTATGAAATTGTATGGATGCCTGTCGTTCATAAAGCACTGGCAAACTACTGAACGTAAACATGCCCAGGAATCATGAACAGCCATCAATGCTGGGGTTGATTGGGATGTCCTTTAAAGAACATGCAACTAAGTTTAAGAAGAATCCACACGAAAATATCAATCCAATGCATTAGAAATAGTAGCACGGGTATGGACTTTGCGTGAATTCAAAGCGAGCAAGTGTGAGAAAAAAAAAGAAAGACATATTTGTATATTGCAATATTCTCACGGCTAACGAAACTAGAACATTATATACAACAATAAGAAAGAGACAAACATCTTTTTTTTTGGATCATGTGATGAGAAGAGAGGCGCTGGAGAACATCGTGACAAATGGAAAGATCGAGGAGGAGAGAGGCAGAGGCAGACCACGAGAAAGGATGCTGGATGGATTGCGACGGGGGCATGGAGGAATATCAACGGCAGGGTTGATCCAGAAAACCAAAGACCGAAATCTGTGGAGAGACATGAACGCCTGCGCCAGTCGGCACGGCACTTGGTGATGAATATTCTCTCACGACCACTGTTAATATTGTGAGAAATAGACATACACCATACCCCTGAATCCGGAGTGGGTTCGTCTGAAGGCGAGGGACACCGGTAAAAGGGAAAGCAAACCCACACGCAAAATTCAGTTCCTTACTACTTTAAACAGTGTGCAAGGACAACGCTTAAGTTTAAGCGAGCGAACAAAAACGACATACACGATACTGGTGACTCCTAGCAGGCACAGAGTTGGAGTCAGAAATACTGTACCCATTTTGACCCAATCAATCCCTCCCCGAAAGGTTATTAATTGCCGAGTGCCATTGACGGCAGGAACTGACAGACACGCTGCACACAGAGGTAATGACCTGCCATTGTGTTGCCGCCTCCACGCGGCCCCGTTCATCAATGTCAGCTGTGAATGCATGTCCGATTCACGTGTGGCAGCTGACGGCGAGCTGGTGGCGTAGATTGATCTTCCTCCTGGGTACATGATGAGAACCTGGTAGGTTAGTGGCTAGAGATGCGGGCCTGACCTGGTGATTGTCTTGGGTTTGATAATCTGAGGGGGGGCTGGGGGGGGGGGGAGAGAAATGAATGTGTAAAACCGACCTGTGTTTGAATGTCAACTCAGCATCTCTTCATGCAATGAGATATGTTTGAGAAATTGAAAAAAAAAACAAAAAAAAAAAAAAACAAGAACGAAGAGACAAACAATACATTGCTATAGTATGTATCTGACGAGATCCAGCGAAATATGCCAGGCAATACATGGTGCAATCTATTGTTTGTGTCTTCGTTATTCAAATTCACTACGAGAAAGCATTGTTTTGAATTTGTGTGGGAAGTTGAATTTTCAATGGTCACTTAAAAGTTTCATTACGATGGGTCTTTATTACAGCAATAATAACGAGATCTTTCGCAATATATAATTTGAGAACCACTCTGTTAGTCTCCATAACCCTTGCCGCAAGAATTCACTTGATGCTGCCTCGTTCGTTCCCAGGGTTATGACTCACCCTTGCAGCCCATGTCAGAGATCCTGTAGGACAGTTTTGAATGACCAATGTTAACAGTCATTGTGTTAATGGACTAATAGAACATCCAATCCGTGTTAGTTAGCTGCAGGTGTAACCTCACTTCATACAAGGTATGAGTGCCGGTTGTTCAGAAAGCTATGGCAAACTACTGAACGGAAACTTGCCCAGGAATCACAAACAGCCCCAACAAATGCTGGAGTTGGCTGCCACGTCCTGTAAACGATATGTAACTAACTTATTATTATACCCCCAGTTGAGTACATCCTGAACACGTGTAACTAGTTCAGTTTGTTGCATATCCGTTACAAGACGTCGCAGTAAACCCCAGCATTTTTTGGGCTGTTCGTGATTTCTTGGCAAGGTTATGTTCAGTAGTTTGCCATTGCTTTCTGAACGACCGGCACTCATACCATTATTTGGAAACCAACGCAAGGCGGTCTGCTTTCAAATCGCCCACAGCTGTGTTTCGAAAGCGGTACGCGGGATTACGAATTGCATTCGTAAGCCCTTCACCACAGAGCTGGCACGTGTAACTAAGATATTATATATTTACTAACTGCAGCATCGTCCTGGCGTGGGCGATGCACTCGGGATTTTGTTGTTGTTAACATAATGGTTGTTTATTGCAAAATATGACTTGATTTCCTAGAAACATGCATATTTAAGTATTTAAACAGAGTGGTTGCTCACGAACTAAGAAAAACGTACAGCGGTATTGGTTTGAACTCATAGCAAGGAGTGCTAAGGAAGAGATTTGAGTGTTTAACGAATAAAATAAATATAACTAATGACAAAATAAATATACCATGGCCATAAACAAGCCATTATAAAGTGTGTATAGACTTAGACTGCCTGTGACCTGGTCGTCTTAACAGACGATAGTTTGTAAAATGGAGTTACACCTCTCCAAAGCAAAAGACCTAGGCTGAATTTTACAGATCACCTGTTGTCCATGCAGCATAATCCTTCTCTCGGCCTGCCAGTTGTACTCCAGAGGAAAGGTACCAACAATAGGTCTGGAACAAGACAGACTGCAGAAGCTGCCGGATCAGCAAAGCGATGCTCCAACTGTCCGCCTGTCGGATCTCCTAGACCAGTTGCCGACCAAGGCTTATGGAGAGTACACAATTATCGGCAAAATAATGTAGCAATACTGTATGGGGAAACGTCGGAGCGTAATAGTTAAATGCCAGTTTTCAACCTGTTAGTGTTAGTCGTCGGTGTCAGTCCACACTCGAGTACCCAACTCACCAGAAAATGATAGCAGACAATATGAAGTGGGTATACGCTACAACGGGCAGTATCAAGCGATGACAACGATTGTGATGGCGCAGTAGTTAGCGTCGTGGTTAAACTTTAACTTTCCAACCTGGTGGTTATGAGTTCGGGTCCAGGTTGTGACGGATGTCTAATGTTGAACCGCCCCAGCCAGACATGGGTACCAGAACAATGCCACGCTAGGTAAAACTAGTCTATTGGTTGACTGACTGACTGACTGACTGAGTGACTGTCTGAATGACTGACTGACTGACTTACTGAATGACTGACTGAGTGATTTACTGACTGACTGACTGACTGACTGGCGGACGGACGAACTGACTGGCCGACTAACTGACTGACTGACTAACTGAATGACTGACTGACTGACTGAATGACTGACTGACGGACGGACGAACTGACTGGTCGACTACTTGACTGACTGAATGACTGACTGAATGACTAACTGAATGAGTGACTGACTGACGGACGGACGAACTGACGGACGGACGAACTGACTGAATGACTAACTAACTAACTAGCTGACTGAATGGCTAACTGACTGACTGACTTACTAACTAAACAAACTAAAAGTGATAGTTAAAATATGTATTAAAAACGTTCTCGTGACAAATTGTAGCAAAATCTAAAGTCAATCTTTCGGTCGTCGCCCCTTAATTTAAGACCCAAGGAAGCGAACTGGCCACATTGATTTACTGCAGATTGCATCTTTGTTTTCTCACAGTGACAAATAACATTTTCCTATGGATTAATTTAACTGAGCGTGAAGTTTTCCAGGTTAACGGCTTACCTCATTTTACGATAACTGCCGAAAGTGATGAGTTTGCTCAGTGTGAATGAGTATCAAATTAACACAGACTTTCTCATTGCAGGGAGGTAAGCCGGTACAGAACATTGATTTAAAGAACCACAACTCATTTATTGCGTTGATTAATGAGAAGTTGTGTTGTTTGAATCTGGCAGTATACAAACTGCATCACTTGTTCACAATCTGTATATTCGATAGGATTACTCGAGGGAACACACACATACACACACACACACACACGCACACACGCACATACACTCACATACACATACTCAAACACACACACAAACACACACACACGCGCGCGCGCACACACACACGCACACACACACATGCACTACGCACGCATGCACGCACGGACGCACTCCCCCCACACACACACTCACACGTACACACACACACTCCCCCCCCCACACACACACACTCACACGTGCACACACACACACACTCCCTCCACATACACGCACACACTCTCCCACACACGTAAACTTACACATGCATACACACATATACACACATACAGATTCAGACAATACTCACACACATACACACATGCTCACACACAAACATACACTAACATTCACGCACACACACACACACACACACACACACACACACACACACACACAATCATACTCAGACACACGCACACACACTCACATATGCAGTGGTGTTTCCGGGCGGCATTGTAGTTCGTGGCAATCGTAGTTCACGAGGATCATCAGCCAACGCAAGACGCCCAACTGTCAAGTAAACAATTGGTGCTTTTTTCGCGGAACAAGCAGCCTGACGGTGGAAACAAGCAGCTTGATGGTGGCAACAAAGTAGCCTAACGGTAGCAACAAGTGGACTGATGGTGGCAACAAGTGGACTGACGAAGGCAACAAGCGGACTGACTGTAGCAACAAGCAGCCTGACGGTGGCAACAAGCGTCCTGACGGTGGCAACAAGCGGACTAACGGTGGCAACAATGCTCTGAACTGGCCCGGCAGTAAAAAGTATCCACACGCATGTATTCGTAACGTTCGATGAACATGCTCAAGAAGGTCCAGACTGGCCTCATACGACATGAGTGGCTCGACACACTTACCACATTGTAGTTAACCCAGCTAGTTTTCATTTACGAGTATGTATCTGACCATTGAAGCGCACAAGGCGATGAGCAGGCTGGCAGACTGGGCGGTGATTGCGGAGGGCAGAGCAATGGATGGGCCGGACATCATCAATGCTGTAAGAGACGCTGGATAAACAGATGACTTTATGTGGGGTTGTGTGTGTGTGTGTGTGTGTGTGTGTGTGTGTGTGTGCGTGCGCGCGAGGGTGGGTGAAGAAGATACATAATAAATACATAACTCATAAATACACAAAGGCTGCGTGAATGAACAATGACAATGTTCTACAACATTTCTTGTACTGTAGAAGAATCGACAATGGTATAATGTAGAACAATCTATTGTAATGTACTGTGGCGAAAGCCTGGCTGCACCCTCCCGTCTTGCTTAGTACTCAGTATATTATAAAGATTCGTTAATATATGTTTACATTAAGGTTACAGTTACTTTGTATTTATAGTAATGGGATAATTTAGTTTGGCTTACTTATCCTGGCCAACTACAACCAACAGACAACGGGGCCCGGAAACGGCCACTTGCTGATACCAGTTCCATGTCCGGTCTCACTTTTCTGCTAGAAATCGCAGACACCGGTCGGGGCCAATTGTGGTGTTCGAAAGGCAACCCTTTAAATAGTAAATTACTTAAACAAGTAATAGTTCATTAGTAGATTACTGAAATGAGTAATAAGCCTCACCAAATTTTATATTGAACAAGTGCCCCGACCAGTAGTGAGAATCTGATTCTGGAACTAGATTGTTGTGGTATACCAGAGCAACTCACCAGCAGCATCAACTAGCATAACTCACCAGCAACATAAGATTCAGTTTTCGCATCCACGACTCTGATTTGTGGGCCACTGGCGAATAGGGTGACCCGAAGAGGAACGACGGAGAGACTACCATCTTCACCGTTGGAAACACCATTTGCAGCTGAGTGCCTAAACACCTTCCTGGAGTCACGGCCATACTTTGCTTGACCTACCACCATCTCGTCTTATGATTAAGGAGACCTTGCTCCGAGAACATTGATTTATATATATTTTTTTTTTTTAAAATATACTTCTCATCAATTATTTTTACGTTCCTTGTGGGAACTTATATTTCTATTTGTCCACTATTAAACTCGTAATAAGCGGTGTTTTCGCTTATTGCTAAATAAGAATTCCTAGTTGTTATTCTCATACTCATATCCAACATTTAATTAGATCACACAAGTGTGAGAGTAGGACGAAAGTTGAATCTTCCATCTTTATCGACTTATTTGTGCTGCATAGTTCAAGTCAAGTCTGGGGGATAAATTATTTTCCACAGGATCATCGTGTCACTGCTAACTAAGTTTGCTGTCATCTGTGTGTGTATAGCTGTACAACTTTATCTGCAGTCCTGTGCCGCTGTAAGAATAGTAGACTTCTTTTTCTGGGACAATTTGTCATACTCCCTTTGTTTTTCACGAGCCACTCGTCGGCTATTTCTTCAGTGGGGAGTCTTTCCTAGTGGTTAGGCTCATTGTCTTCTACTGTACCTGTGAGACTTCTCTCAACAGTAGCGGACCACGCGACATGTACTGTAGAACAATTTACCATAATGTACTGTAGAACAATCTACAATAACATACCGTAGAACAATCTCTCATAATACACTGTAGAACAATTTACCAGAGTGTAATGTACAATAATCTATTATAATGTACTATAGAGTATGTTCTATAATGACAATGTACTGTAGAAAATCTACAATGATGTACTGCAAAAAAATCTATAAGAATGTACTGTAGACCAATCGACAGTAATGTACTGTAGAACAATAGACAATAAGGTACTGTAGACCATTCTACAATAGTATACTATATAACTAATTACAACAATAAAACAGTTTACAATAATCTACGATAGAAACTCCCCAAGGACGGAGAGAAATAGTTTCTGACAGTAAAAAGAACCGAATCACTCAGGCCCAGCATTCATCTGCCAGAAATTACGCAGTAACACCGCAGACATCGGGCGAGCTGTGCGGGAAATCGATCGTGTACACAACCTGTTGTTATTTACTCCTCACACAGCAGGAGTGGGGACATGAACAAAAAATGCATAAAATGAAATAACACGCAACAGATTCGGAATAAATCTTCCTCCACTCCCTCTCTTAGTTTTCCGATTGTTGTTTATTATGTCAATGTATGTCTTTTTTCCCCCCTCTTCTTCATCTTCTTCCTCTTCTGCTTCTTCTTCGGGGTCGTCGTCTTTAGTTTCCTACGGCTACGTCCTTTCTTTCCTCTACCTCCTTCTCTTTTTGCTATTGTTGTTGTTCTTTCTTTCTTTCTTTCTTTCTTTCTTTCTTTCTTTCTTTCTTTCTTTCTTTCTTTCTTTCTTTCTTTCTTTCTTTCTTTGTATTTTTATCCATTCCTTCATCCACCATTCTTCCCATCCAAATCTTTCTTTCTTTCTTTCTTTCTTTCTTTCTTTCTTTCTTTCTTTCTTTCTTTCTTTCTTTCTTTCTTTGTATTTTTATCCATTCCTTCATCCACCATTCTTCCCATCCAAATCTTTCTTTCTTTCTTTCTTTCTTTCTTTCTTTCTTTCTTTCTTTC
>OY992896.1:7474350-7546850 GCA_963921405.1 Cepaea hortensis
ATGTTTGCCACAGCTCCAGGTTGAAACGTAGGGGTTAGTGTATTCGCCTCTTGCTCCAGTGGTCCTGGTGACAAATCCTACCCGAATCGAGATGTTATATTGATCACATGAGGTTATGCTCAGTCCGTCGTTATAAAACTGGTACTGACATTTTCTCTTCCATGTGTTACTTGGAACCTATAGTATTGTATCATTGTCTATCTCTTGCTCTCTTGTCTTAGTTTAGTTTAGTTTAGTCGATGGATCAACATCACGGGTGCAACCCATAAGTGCTCCGTTCTCCTTGTAACTCAAGTATGAGTCTGGAGAGACTCAGTTCATTGCACGAACTCCGTAGCACCTGTGAGGATCCTGAAAATACTTTGGGTAGATGTATACTCGAAATTTTGCCCGGTCAGCGTCGTTAGGCTACTCTTTTTCGATTTCCAACTGCCAAGGGATATTTTTACGTGTGCAACAATACACACGGGCGTCCGATCTCACTATCCAGAGACCAGGGGAAATTTTATTACTAGAAGTCCACGTGAAAAAATCCCGGTCATCACCGGGACTTGAACCTGGGACCTCCAGCACTCGAGTCGGACACCATACCTCGAGACCTCGCATCCCCCATCTCTTTTTCCTTGAATCTTACATTCCAGTATTGTTATTTTACGAGTGTTATGGCTTTTAACTTAGCCGAGGCGTCCCCATCTTTCACCGGTTTACCGCGGCTACATCTTTCACAACTTACTGATTATCACAACGTTTTGTGTCTAGTTCATTCACTAATTCTATACATCCCCCATTAATCTGTAAACATCGGTATGGCACGCACTTTCGTTCAAGAATTCCTGCGGGGTTCCAAGTTTAAGAGCGTGTGATATGCATTTTCTGTCAGGGTTACCGTCTCAGGTAAAAGCTTCATGATTGTCTAGTTCACCTGCCGCGGCTTGCTTGTCTGTCCAGCATTGTTTGCATGGACGCCTGGTTAAGTTCATACTTTTCTTGCAAATGTTCTCTCTCTCTCTCTCTCTCTCTCTCTCTCTCTCTCTCTCTCTCTCTCTCTCTCTCTCTCTCTCTCTCTCTCTCTCCCTCTCTCTCTCTCCCTCTCTCTCTCTCCCTCTACCCCTCTCTCTCTCTCTCTCTCTCTCTCTCTCTCTCTCTCTCTCTAAAGAGAGTGATAGAAGGGTAGAATGTTAGACGGGCCTGTGTGCCCAATTCGTAATCCTTTGAAAATAAAGTTTGTTCGTTCTCTACCTACCTCTTTGTCATAGACTGTACACACGTTTCGTTCACTGTAGACGGGCTCTTCTTCAGGCTATCTCATTCTATCTCACATGTTTAAAATCAGACCAGGGATTGTCTCCTACTGGCACCTCGCCGTCTTGATGGACTAGAATTTGTAAAATTGAGGCTATACCTCTCCATAGCACAAAGCCTGGGCTAAATTTAGAGTCCTTGTGTTGTTCATGCCGCATGAACTCTCTCTCTCTCGGTCTGCCTAGTTTACTCCAGAGGAAAGCTATCACCAATACGTCTTGAAAACAACAAGCTACAGTAGCTGCCGGGTCAGCAAGGCAATGCTCAAACTGTCCAATTGTCAGAGCTTCGATTCTAGACCAGTTCCCTGCCAAGGCTTTGGGCCTAGTCTGGCCTGCCATGACATTTAGTCTTTAAGTTTTAATTCCTCGCTCTAGGTAAGGCTTGTACCCTCCCAATTGCACTCCTCCGTCCGAAACTGTGAAAAATGTGGGGTGTCGGGTTTGGTGAGCGCCGCCCAACATTCGGCGATAACAGAAAGCAAGTAGCACTGTCTCCTGTCATATGGTAGCACTGTCTCCTGTCATATGGTAGCACTGTCTCCTGTCATACGGTAGCTCAGTCGAGTCACTAAAACCCAATATTCGGCGCTAACAGAAAGCAAGAAGTACCATCTATTGTCATACGGTAGCTCAGTCGAGTCACTAAAACCCAATATTCGGCGCTAACAGAAAGCAAGAAGTACCATCTATTGTCATACGGTAGCTCAGTCGAGTCACTAAAACCCAATATTCGGCGCTAACAGAAAGCAAGAAGTACCATCTATTGTCATACGGTAGCTCAGTCGAGTCACTAAAACCCAATATTCGGCGCTAACAGAAAGCAAGAAGTACCATCTATTGTCATACGGTAGCTCAGTCGAGTCACTAAAACCCAATATTCGGCGCTAACAGAAAGAAAGAAGTACCATCTATTGTCATACGGTAGCTCAGTCGAGTCACTAAAACCCAATATTCGGCGCTAATAGAAAGCAAGCAAGAAGTACCATCTATTGTCATACGGTAGCTCAGTCGAGTCACTAAAACCCAATATTCGGCGCTAACAGAAAGCAAGAAGTACCATCTATTGTCATACGGTAGCTCAGTCGAGTCACTAAAACCCAATATTCGGCGCTAACAGAAAGCAAGAAGTACCATCTATTGTCATACGGTAGCTCAGTCATATCTTCTCCGAAACACAGTAAGTTGTACACGTCCTAAGATACATGAACATATAGCACTAGAGACATATTTGTATAGAATACATACCTACCGGCTTACCTGCGTTTCTACCTGCCTTATCTATTTGTCTAACTGTCTGTGTCCGTCAGTCATCCGTTTTTTTTGTCTGCCAATATGTCTGTAGATCCGTCCGTCTGTCCATTCATCCATCCATCCAAGCGACCCATCCACAGATCCATCCATCCATCCATCCATCCATCCACCCACCCATCAACTCGTTCTTCCGTCCGTCCGTCTGTCCATCCATCCATCCACTCACCCATGCATCCATCCACCCATCGATCCATCCATTGATCCATCCATACATCCAACCCACCCATCCATCCATTCATCCATCCACACATTCATCCATCCATACATTTATCCATCCATCTACACACACATCCACTCGTCCACCTGTCTGTCTGTCCATCCATCTATCCATCCATCCATCCATCTATAATCCACCCACCCATGCACCCATCGATTCATCCATCCATCCCTCCTTTCATCGATCCACCCATACACCCTACCACCCACCCACCCACCCATCCGTCTATCCATCCACCCATCCGTCCGTCCGTCCATCCATCCACCCATCCGTCCATCCATCTATCCACCAATCCATCCATCCGTCCGTCCATCCAGCCGTCCGTCCTCCCACCCACCCACCCACCCAACCATCCAAACATCCATTCACCCATCCATCCAACCACCCACCACCCACCCTACCATCCACCCACCCAACCACCCACATATCCACCCAACAATCCATTCAACAATCCATTCAACAATCCACCCATCCACCCACCCTACCATCCACACAACCATCAACCCATTCACCCAACCATCCACTCAACGACCCACCATCCACCCAACCAACCATCCACCCACCCAACCACCCAACCACCCATCCACCCACCCATCAACCCATCCACCCAACCACCCATCCATTCATCCACCCAACCATCCATCCACACATGCACTCACCAACCCACCCAACCATCCATCCATCCACCCATCCATCCATCCACCATTGCGTGTCTAGTCAGCGTACCGTCTCTCAAGACGTTGAGGTAATGACATGGCCAATGACCACTTCTCGTGTTCGGGTCTCCCATTTGTTCCGAGGATTTATCGAGTCTCCCTGAGCGGTGAGCTGTGCGCAGACCAGACACGTGATCTCTACCGGTAAATGTTTAATCTGCTTGTGGAGAATGGAGCCCTCTACGCACACGCGAACACGCTGGAGGGCATAAAAGGAATGTGTTTGGTGTTTTTCTGGGATATTTATGTATCTAAATAATTAATCATAGGTCGAGAGACGGATACAGGGAGAGCTTGGTTGGGAGGTAAGCAGACGTGAGAAGGGTGAGGGAGAATATATAGTTGGGCAGAAGGTGGGAGAGAGAGTGGGAGAGAGAGAGGGAAAGAGAAAGAGTGTGGGAGAGAGAGGGAGAGAGAGTGGAAGAGAGAGGGAGAGAGCGGGAGAGAGAGAGAGAGTGGGAGAGAGAGAATGGGAAAGAGAAAGAGAGAGTGGGAGAGAGAGGGAGAGAGAGTGGAAGAGAGAGGGAGAGAGCGGGAAAGAGAATGGAAGAGAGAGGGAGAGAGAGGGAAGAGAGAGAGAGAGTGAAAGTGAAAGAAAGAGAGTGGAAGAGAGAGAGAGAGAGAGTGGGAAAGAGAAAGAGAGAGTAGGATAGAGAGGGAGAGTGGAAGAGAGAGGGAGAGAGAGTGTGGGAGAGAGAAACAGACACAGAGACAGATAGACTGGCGGGTAGTAAGGAGGCGTGAGGGCGGATGAAAAAGAGACGAAACAGAGAGATAGAGAGAGACAGGTATCAAAGAGGCAACCAGGCTTGCGGACGGAGGATAGAAAACACACTGACAGACAAACAGATAAAACGACAGACATACGGACAGACAGATAGACAACCTAGAAGGTAAGCAGGCGTCAGGGCGGATTAGAGAAAATAAATAGACAGACAGACAGACAGACGGTCAGACAG
Source organism: Cepaea hortensis (assembly GCA_963921405.1). Taxonomy (NCBI): domain Eukaryota; kingdom Metazoa; phylum Mollusca; class Gastropoda; order Stylommatophora; family Helicidae; genus Cepaea; species Cepaea hortensis. Next base: position 7,478,858 of record OY992896.1, read on the forward strand.
ACGGTCATATAGACAAACAGACAGGCAGACGGACGGACTGACAGACAGAAAGACACAATGACCATCGCCTGTATTGGTCCACGGCCGGTATTTCAACATATTCGCGGTTACCATCTACGTCCAGAGGCCACCCCATCACCCGCCACCCGAGTGGGGGTGCCTAGCTGGAGGTCATTCTTCTACCCGATCCCCATCAAGCTGCTGTGTGTAATTTCATCATCATCATCATCAAGTACCTTGCCAGCTGGAGTAGGCATTCATGTCTCTCCATAGATCTCGGTTTATGGTGTTGCGGATCAACTCTGCTGCTGATATCCCTCCATATCGCCGCCTCAATCCATCCAGCATCATTTCTCTTGGTCGGCCTCTGCCTCTCTCCCCCTCGATCTTTCCAGTTGTCACGTTTTTCTCTAAAACTTCTCTTCTCATCACATGAACTGTTTGTCTCTTTCTTATTGTTGTAAATAATGCTCTAATTTCATTAACCTTTTTCTTGTTTAGTTACCCTGGCAGTCCAAGGAATTCGCAGCATTCGTCATAGGAACCACATCTCTGTTGCTTCCAAGTTCTTCCTAATTTGTTCATTTACATTCCAAGATTCACTGCCTCTGTATAGCATTTCTGTACTCTTTCTTAAATTAAATGATAGTGTCTTATTGTATAAGATACTTTTCATTTTTTGAAATGCATCTTTTGCTTGCCCTATTCTGCTCTTAATCTCTGTTGTGCATCTTCGATCTGATGTTACAAATGCCCCTACGTATTTAAAATTATCCACGTGGTTAAGAATTCTCCCTTCTATTTCCATTTCACATTTCGGCGTACAATTTACATGCTAAAAAACCTTGCATACATGCCCATAGAATATCTGAACACTTTTACAACACGGAAAGTTAGAAAAAGCCATGAATGACATGCACGAGTGTGTATTCCCTCAGATAATTGAAACAAAGAAGTTGTGAACAATAGGCTGTACAGTGTGTGGCCCTGGCATAGATCGTTGCATCTCGTCATGCGCATAATTGAGAGCTACATATAATATGAAGTGAACTGATGGGTCGTGTTTGTGCACATAATTCCACACTTGATGTCATTTGTCCATGATTCGCTACCGCCCATCAGAATTTGTTCAAGCTATCTCTAATTGTGTATACTCATCGTTCATATTTTATTTGTTTCTGCCACTTGATTTCACCACGTACAATATAAATACTATTGCACTGCTTACCTCATCCTTCTCTTCTTCTTCACCGTTCCGAGCCATTGAGGTTCTTTGCTGCAGATACAATCCGTCTCCATTCGTCTCTCTGGTGGACCTTCTCTTGCCAGTCGTTGATTCCAAGTGCTTGTAGGTCTGTACATGTATTATCTCTCCACCGACTTCTTGGTCTACCTCGGGGTCTACGGTTATTTATTTCCTGAGTGTAAGCGAGTTTTGTTTCCTTATTATCTTCCATTCTTTCTATATGCCCCAGCCATTGCAGTCTATTAGCCTTATGCCTCATACTGTTTCAGCTAATATTATCATGTTGCATTGCCTTAATATACTGTAAGATATGCAATGTGTATGTATACTATATTTTTCCATTTTTATTTTTAATGCTCATGACAGTTGTCAATGTGTGTATGTGGAAGTGTGGGAGTCTGTGCATATTGATCTGAGTGAGAGTGAGGAGGAGTGTGTATGCGTGCATGGTTTTGAGTATGAACGAATATATATGGGCATGAGAGTAAGGGAGAGAGAGCGAGAGAGAGAGAGAGATAGGGAGCAAAAGAAAAAGTATAAATGAGTAAATGATGTAATATTTGTGATTGTGAGTGGGTATACGTGTGTACATGTAAGGAAGTGTGTGTAGGTGTGTGACTGTGTAGATGTACGACTGTGTGAGTATTTGTGTATGCGCGTGTGTCAAAATGTGTTGGTGGCGATTATGTGTGTGTGGGAAGGTGTGTATGTTTGTGTCTTGCTGTAGGTGTGAATGAGGATATATGGGCGCGAAAGAGAGAGAGAGAGAGAGAGAGAGAGAGAGAGAAAGAGAGAGAGAGAGAGAGAGAGAGAGAGAGAGAGAGAGAGAGAGAGAGAGAGAGAGAGAGAGAATGTATGTATAAGTAAACTTTTGTTAATTATTTTGTGATTGTGAGTGCGTTGGTGTGTATGCGAGGGAGTGTGTATTTGTGTGTTATTGAGTGGGTTCATAACTGTGAGAATTTGTGTAAATGATGTAAGTATGTGCAGGCTTGTATATATGTGTTTATGCATGTGCGTGTGTATGTGTGTCTGCCTGCCTGACTGTCTCATAACATGATAATATGTATTGCTTATGTTTACAACATTAAATTGACAATGTTTTTTCCCTATGTGAATGTAACATGCACAATGATGAATGAAAAATGACTGGAAGTGCCGAATGTACCAATTTGAGCCCATTTGAACATAAAATTTGTTCTGTCGTTCGTTCGTGTCCTCGCCACATTTGTCAGATATACATTGCAGAGAATATTCGTCATTTAATGAAATGCTGCTGTTGTTACGTGGGCTTTTCTACATTTAACCTTTTGAATACATCTCCCATTGTCTGTTATTAAAGTACCCAAATACTTAAATACATTGAATTGTTTCAGATAGGTTCAGTTCATTTTTATGTTGAATTTGGGTACACACGTTTTCTTTGTAATAACCATTACCTCTGTTTTTCTGGTATTCAGACTAAGTCATACGTTTTGACTTGCTGTTGCAAGTACAGGGTGTTTGTAAAGTCTCACTACACTTTGTGTGTAGAACAAATTTGATCAATTCTATTTTCGGGTGATAACACCATTATGTTTGGAGTGCAAAGAATTACTCCAGCAGACGACAGCCATTCGCTGCATATTGCTTCACGATAGACTGTGGAGAAATTTTTTTTTCTCATGAAATCTTGTACTTCAGTTTTCAAATTTGTTCTACATACAAAGTGTAGTGAGACTTTACAAACACTCGGTATATCTATCATTTCCTGTAGCTGCGCTTCACTTTCAGCGACCAAAACCAGGTCATCAGTGTAAAGCAGGTTCTCATCTCATCTCACCTCATCTCATCTCATCTCATCGTAAAGCAAGCTCTCATCTCATCTCATCTCATCGTAAAGCAATCACTCATCTCATCTCATATCATCTCATCATGTTCCTCTTGTACCTTGCAGTGTCGAGGTGAAGTATAAACAGCGGGGAGTGCCCACTTATGGGCTTCATGTATCGATATTCCCACGGACTCTGTTATTCCCCCCCCCCACCCCCGTCCATCGTTTACGTGGTCGGCTTCTTCCTCTGTTTCCATCTGGTCTGTACATCATTGCTTGGTGTGGTATGCTGTTGACTGGTAACCTACTACTTGCATGGCCAAACCATTTGACTTGCTGCTTTCTAATAAAATCTAACGCTGATATAACTCCTACTTTAGTAATGATTTCTTCATTTCTGATCTGATCTCTTCTTGGTACTTTGAGTAAAGTAGGTTGTTTGCATTAAATGTTATTATGTATCAAGCCTTTTGCATGAAATGAGTGGAACTGTGGTAAAGCTGTGGAAATGCAAACAATATAAAATAACACAAAGTAATGCAGCTTTACAGAACACAGTTACGAAAAAAAATTGGGACGTTGCGACGACTAACGTTCATCAGCAAAAAAAAAAAAAATTCATAAAACACAACTTAGAGACAGGGGGAAGACACTAAACTCTTAAATGCATTGACATCTTTATGCTGAGGTATCGGGTTCAACCCCTACATCTGGCAATTGGACTAAAATGTTGACGTCTCGTCCTTGACTTGGGGACGTAAATTACAAGTACCTCTGAATTTGGAGTGCGCTCGCCTGATGGTGGCAGACACTGTTAATAGGAAGGCTAATCCACACACAAAATTCAGTCCACCACTACTAGAAGTATTGTGTATGGACTACACTTGAGTTCAAAGCGAACGGAAAAAAATAATGTAACATAGAGAAATGAATACCAACTTATGAAGAGCATTAGAAAGAGTGCATGACAGATCTTTGCATCTTCCCCCAACATGTCACTCAGGTAAAGGGAGGAAGAGAAGAAGAAGAGGAGCTTTAAAAATCGCAACTCATGAAAATGAATAAGAGTGGGTGTTGAAAAAAACAACATCACACTTTCTACATACGAATTAAAATCAATAAAGAAATGCACACTTTTTGTTTCAAGGTGTATTTTCAGGATTAAATATCTGAAGCATCAGTAATAAAATAAAATAGAGCATGTGTTTGTCATTAGAGATTTCTGTCATTACGTCAATATTTGCCATTTGCTTTCATGTGGCTGAATCGAATACGACATTTCCAACATAAAAGCTATAGATTACCCGGCATATATGTGATTGTAATGGGTATTCAAGTGCTTCGCTTTTACGACTAGTGAATTCGATCCAAGTTCTATTTTGCCGTTGCCGTTCGTAAAAGTTTAAAGATCTTATTCTATTCAGACGTGAACGGGGTCGAGTATGCTGTTGATTAAAAGACCTGGCCGTTTGTAAGATTATACAATATGGTTGAAAACCTTGGATTTTCGGTAAAAAAGTAAACTAAATTAAATCCACTTTTTAAAAAGCATACTTTTCCACTCTTTGAGACGTGTTGGGTATATGGTGCGAGCTTTATATTCTTTTTTGACCATTCTGTATTCGAGGCGAGACGTGGTTAATATACCTAGTGTTTATAAAGTCTCACTTCACTTTGTATGTAGAACACATCTGAAAAAATGAAGTACATGATTTAATAAAAAAATATGTGCTTAAAAATTAATTAAATTAGTTACAATATTCACTGTTGTGGTCTAACGCTGTTTTGGGGAAGCTGGAAAGTACCAATGAAGTTATTCATTATAACAGGTGTTGGAAATGTCCACCACGGACTTCAAGACATGACTCTTTACTCTCTTCGTATTGTGAAATATCTTCCGCAACGTGCCTGTTGTTATGTCCGTGTGTATCGACCGCCATTTCTAAACGCTTATTCAACCAAACAAATTCTTTCTTCCGTTGAAAACACCATTTTGTTTGGAATGCAAAGAATTACCACAGCAGACGACATCCATTCGCTGCACATTACTTCACGATGGACTGTGGAGCACATTGTTGATGACGTCATGTACTTCATTTTTCAAATTTATTTCTACACACAAAGTGTAGTGAGACTTTACAACCACCTTGTATGTATATTTAAGTCATATATGACTGAGCTATCGCATGACAGTAGACGGTACTACCTGCTTTCTGTTAGCGCCGAATGTTGACTCTGAGTCAGATATGTCTATGAGTTTGAGATAGTAAAATGAATATTACTAGTTAGTAAGTAAATAATGGAGTCTGGCGTGGCCAATAGGTTTAACGAGCTCGCACTTTCCCTGCTGAGCGGGGCTTTAGGTTCATTCCCCACGACGGTCAGTTGGACTTAAATGTTGCCGTTATGTCTTTGACTTCTCGTCATTGAGTTGGGGACGTAAATTACAAGTACCTCAGAAGGTGGAGTGGGTTGGCCTGATTGCGAGGGACACTGGTAATAGGGACAGCTAACCCTCACGCAAAATCAGCTTAGTACACTCCCTGGTAGCAGTACGCGTATGAACAACGCTCAAATTCAAAGCGGATGAACAAATGAAAAAATCATTTAAGTGAACAGTGCTTACGCTGATGGCCCAATATTTGTACAGCCAGTTGACACGCCAGAGGTGATATTTTCAACGTCACACCGTCCGTTTTCATTTCCCCAAATATTTAATAGTACCTATTTTAGACTGAGTGGATCTGGAGAGATCAAGGGTAAGAGAGCCAGAGGCCTACCAACAGAAATGATGCTGGATGGGCTGAGATGGTGACATGGAGGATTATCATCCAGAACACCAAAGACCGAGATCTGTGGAGAGACATGATTGAGTACGCTAGCTGGCAGGGCTCTTGGTGATGATGATTATGATGATGGATCTGAAAGCCCATGAGAATGTATCAAATCCACCTACGGATGTCACTGCGCTGTAACTATGCGTGCATACATCTACATCTCGCAGAATCTACTCGTCCCACTAATCTTTAGATCCTGAATCGTACAGCTCTTAATCCTACACACATCCCACAAGTCAAAGAGGGACATTAACTACCGGACATGTGAGCTCAGTGTCTGCCTACCGAATAAAGAAGCCAAAGATTATAAACCCATTCAGGTAATTTAACAATCTGTTTATTCTTTCAGTTAACTGGCAAATCGCAAGATGTGATGTTATCAAAGGTGTATCACTGGTTGTAGATTAAAGATAACTTCTGACTGGCTTTTTAAAATTTATTTATCTACGTTGTAATATTTTGTACTTTTATGTGTCTTGATCACCTTTTTTTAAACTCTTTAAATCTTTGAATGTTTTCTTTCTTTCTGTTTATGTCAAATTTCTGTCAGTATGATTTAAAATCTTCTTTTTACGTATACCTGTTTTGTATGTGAACTTCCTTCCTTCCTTCCTTCCTTCCTTCCTTCCTTCCTTCCTTCCTTCCTTCCTTCCTTCCTTCCTTCCTTCCTTCCTTCCTTCCTTCCTGCCTGCCTGCCTGCCTGCCTGCCTGCCTGCCTGCCTGCCTGCCTGCTTGCCTGCCTGCCTGCCTGCCTGCCTGCCTGCCTTCTTTCCTTCCTTCCTTCCTTCCTTCCTTCCTTCCTTCCTTCCTTCCTTCCTTCCTTCCTTCCTTCCTTCCTTCCTTCCTTCCACGTTGTTATTACATGATATATATATATATTTATATAGACTTCTCGTCCCAAATATGGCGGATGGCATGTAAATTGTTAAGGCCTCTAGAGTCTTTATGCTTTTGGCTAAGTTTTGCATTCGTATTTTTCTCTTGTAGGACTGGTAGTGCATGGTTCCGTCTCCCTGCTACCGAGTTGAGTGCGTGGTGCGACACTGTGAGCTGTGGATGTAGTGTGGAATGCTTTTATGTATATCCACGGTTGTTTTTAGCGTGAACTGCATGCTCAGAAAATGGCAGTCGACATGTCGCTGAACTGACTGGATTGCCTTATGCAATAATGTGTGACTGCTGGTTTTCTAGTGATGATGAACTGTATTTTTCGTGGCGGACTTTTATGCTGGCATTCTGGCAGCGGCCTTATTAATAGTATACCCGTGCGGGCTGTTGGTTTGTTGAGACTCCTGTCTGTTTCACTTTTCACAAGGGACAGTGAGTAGAATTTTGTGTGATATTCACTGGCACGGGAACGGGGCATTATGGGACCGACCCGTTGCCGTGAAGTTGGAACCGCGACTAACGACTAATGAAATATTTATGATTACACACATAATAGACCCAAAGCAGAAGCCCGCTGCGGGTTTGTGTTTTACAAGGACCTTCACTTTACGTAGGTCTGAGTGCACGGCGGCATAGGTGATCAGTCTTTCCCTCGCTTAGCGGACGACAAGCGCAGGAGTCGTACCCCCGCCCGACTTCCCCCATCACATTTAATTATTATAACGTGTTTTATATTTCCAATCGGCGCCGTGGCTAAGGAGTTACGAACGCAACTCGTAATCCCGCATATCGCGTTCGAAACACAGCTGCCGGCGATTTGACAGCCTTGCGTTTGTTTTCATACAATGGTATGAGTTCCAGTCGTTCAGAAAGTCATGAACAACTATTGAACGTAAACTTGCCGAGAAATCAATCAATCAATCAGGTGCCGTTTCCACAATGAAGGTTGGCTGCAATGGATCTCCAACACTGTCTGTCTCTCGCCCTGACTGTACATTCTGTCAGGCTGATGTTCGTCCATCTCTTGATGTTATCTTCCCACTTGTATCATTGTCTACCTCTTGCTCGCTTGCCCTCAACCTTGCCCTCCAGTATGGTTTTTATAAGAGTGTTATGTACTTTAACGTGGTCGAAATATTTAACTTGCCCCCTCTTTATTTCTATCATCAACTCCCTTTTCATTCCCAGTTTTTCCAGACCTCTGCATTTGATTGTTTTTGCTTCCATGAAATACGACATATTCGCCTGTATATCCACATCTCCAGGGCTTCTATGCAACTTTCTAGTTGCTTGTTCAATGTCCAAGCTTCCCCGCCATACAGTAGCGTTGAATATACGTAGCATTTGGCAATTCTCAGTTTTAATGCGTTATTAATCTCTAGATGTTAATACTGATTCATGCCGAAAAATCACAAACAGAAGAAAATAAATAAATAAATAAATGGATATCAACTTTCAGACTAGAAGAAGCAGGACCAAAAGGACTATAATGAATGTGAACATTCAATTTGAAAGAAACGGGACTAAATAGAACATAAAGTACATAACCTCTCAATGTAAAAGAAACTGGACCAAAAAGGACCACACAGTACATCATCACTGAATTAAGAAAAAAAAAAAAGAACCAAACAGACCCAAAAAGTAAATCAACACTCAATCTAAAAGAATCAGTTCATACATAAACAAAATTGTACTGTTTAGCGTTTATAGAAGTAGAGGAATAAAGTAGAGACTAGAACAGTGGTTCTCAACCGGTGGGGAATTCCCCCCAGGGGGACATTTTGGGGTGGGGTTTCAAGGGGGGGGGGGAAAGGAAGGAATGAAGATTATTTCAAGGTCGCGTTAATACAAGAACCGATTACTTGATCTTGTTTTTCCCTTCATACTTTACGGTTCTGTACGTCTCACCCTTCTAAAATTCATTTTATAAAGTAAGTAGACCCACAAATCAAGTTTTCTGTGGATGTCTAGACTTGTTTTAGTATGTGCTTCCATTATTACGTATACTGTGTAGGGGCGGGAGAGGAGATTTTTAGGTAGGACATACGAAGGGGGGGGGGGGTGACGTTCTGGCACGGACCAAATTTTTAGGTAGGAAATACGAAAGGGGGGGGGGGGGACTGACGTTCTGAAAATATGGTGAAGGGGGGCACGGACCAAAAAAGGTTGAGAACCACTGGACTAGAAGATGCACTAGACAACAAACAAACAGAAAGCCATTGTTACCAACCAGGATTCGACGCTGTTACCTCCAAATGATGAAATAATTTCGTAGCAGAAAGATGTGTACGTCAACGCATGACTAACTAGACACCTTCTTTTTTTTTTTTACTTCTATGAGTGCTAAACAATACATGTATGTTTATTAGTGTCTTGGTGGTCTTAAACAGCTCTCCGATTGATATTTATGTGTGTTGAAGGAATCATACGAAACAGGCTCACACAGAAACACAAAGCACATTAACACTTAAACTAGAAGAAATAAGACCAAACATGATCAAAGGTTGATCGTTGAAAATATGGAACATTACAATGGTCTTGCTTCTTCTAGCCTAACCGTTGATTAAGCGTTGATGAACATCAACGCTTAGACTAAAAGAAGCAAGACCAAATATGATCAAAAAAGTACATCAACACTTAAACTAGAAGAAGCAGGCCAAAACGTGACTCTAAAGTATATCAACACTCAAACTGTAAGAAGCAAAACCAAACAGCATCAAAAGAACATCAAAACTCAACCCAGAAAAAGAAAGACAAAACAAAATAACCAGTACACTAACAACTAAGCTAGACACGTTTAAAAGACGTTTACAAGGCAAGAGAATCAACTTCATTCCATTCATCCATCATGTGCCATGCCGGTAAGAGTGGGTGGTCATGTTTTGCCATCTCACTTGATCACCAGAGTCGTGGATCAGCTCCGTGTTCCTGTCTCGACCATGCTACGTGGCCAAGCCATCCAGGTATTTACTTGTCTGTCTTCCCCTTGGTCTCTTCCCTTCGATCTTGACATTCGTCACCAAGTTCTCCAAGTAATTTCTTCTCATAACATGTCCAAAAAATATTTGACTGTCTACTTCTAATGACTCTAATCAAATCTGATTATCGATAAGACTGCACAACATGATATTCTTGGCATCTGTAAAGAAGGTAGTTTGCCATTGCTTTCCTTCCTAGCAGTGACCATAGTGGTCGATGACCGTAGCCATTGTCTCCCCCCCAAAAAAAGAGATCATCTGCCTACCGTCGTGAAGCTGGAGACCATAATCTACAACTATCTGTTGGCTGCTCTTCATATTCATCCACCACCTGCACAACTTCATTGCACCGGTTGTTATCCTGATTTGCTCGGTCTCGTGTCCCAGGGCGGCCTGCCGAGAAGCTCGCACGGAGCACGAAATCCGTAGCTCGAGCCACGACCCCCAGAAGTCTCCGAGAAAACTGTATTCGTGACTTTAATGTCGTAGTCCGGAATCCAACTTAAAACCTTCGCAGCGTGAAGCAACGGCTTATCCATTTCGCCACGGAGATTCCCTAAGCAAGACGAATAGACCATATAAGACTTTCCGCTACTTCTAGAATTCAAACTAGAAGTGGAAAGACAATATAGAATTCAAACTAGAAGTGGAAAGACAATGTAGAATTCAAACTAGAAGTGGAAAGGCAATAAATAATTCAAACTAGAAGAGGAAAGACAATGTAGAATGCAAACTAGAAATGGAAAGACAATGTAGAGTTCAAAATAGAAGAGGAAAGATCATGTATGAATGAACATGGCCTTACTGTTTATTTATATATATCTCGCACTAATTTCTGCTGCCTGCATTCCTCACCTACATTTTACTTTCAATAAAGCACTCAAATTTATTTGTTGTTCCCGAGAATTCTTACTCATCGTCAGGTTATTTATCTTATCTATAACACACTTTACAAACCAGCCCTCGTTCTCTCCCTCGGATTTCTACTCACAAGTGAAATCGCCGGCTTAGTAGCTTCACAACCACGGACGGGGCAGGCAGAGACAAAGTTAACACTCTCCACATCTTCAAGTTTGTGAACTTTTCTCGCGTCCTACGACCTGGCTTTGTCTACCTATCTCACTCTCGTGCAAACAGGACTTAGGAATGGTCAGTCGGTCTGTGAAATCTAGCCTAGGTTTTTGCGTGCTTTGATTACAGGTAAGTGCGGTATTTTAATTGTGGTGTTAATGTTCTGTTAGTGTTTGGTTACCTAGAAGAAGGTTTAGTTTCGATCCTCAATAGAGGCAGATTAATGGTTTCTCCATCAGTGTTACTCTGGGTAACCTAGCCTATCAAAATGGGTATCATCATCATCGTCATCATCATCATCATCATCATCATCATCATCATCATCATCATCATCATCATCATCATCAAGTGCCCTGCCAACTGGCATAGGCGATCATGACTCTCCACAGATCTCGGTCTTTGGTTTTCAGATCAATTCTGCTGCTGATATTCCCCCATACCACAGTCGCAGTCCATCCAGCATAATTTCTCTTGGTCTCCTCTGCCTCTCTTCCCCTCGATCTTTTCAGTTGTCACATGTTCTCCAATGCCTCTCTTCTCATCACATGACCAAAGAAAGCGGGTTTTCTTGAGTTGTGTTGAGTTGAGTTAAGAACCGACATCACTGCACTCAGGGCATTCCCATACGTACTCCGTCACCTCGTTCAACAGCCAGCGAAGTGTCATACTACTAATCGTTCCCACCGCTATCTGATTAAAAGTTCTCCTGGTCTTCCCTCTCAGTTTTGAGGTTTTTCCAGAACCCCTGCCGATCCCCCGCAATATCATTCTTTCCACATATTGGTTCTCTGTCTTATTGTTGTATATAATGTTCTAGTTTCATTAGCCCTTTTCAGGCAATCGTCGTTAGTAACTCTGGCAGTCCAAGGAGTTCGCAAAATTCGTCTCAGGAACCACATCTCTGTTGCTTCTAATTTCTTCTTAATTTGTTCATTTACATTCCAAAATTCACTGCCATACAGCATAGCAGGCTCTGTATAGCACTTCAGTACTCTCTTTCTTTCATTCAATGATAATGACTTATAGTATAAGATACTTTTCATTTTCTGAAATGTAGCTTTTGCTAGCCCTATTATATTCTTAATCTCTGTTGTGCATCTTCCATCTGATGTTATACATGCCACTAGGTATTTAGAATTATCAACTTGGTTAAGCATGTTCCCGTCGATTTCCATTTCACATTTGGGTGTTACCAGTTCGTTGATATCACCATTCTTACTGCTTTCTTGATATTCAAGGAGGGTCCTTAACATGGGTGTCAGAGAAGTGAAAACATTGTACAGTGGAACCTCGGTTAACGAGCGCCTCTCATAACGAGTAATTCGCATAACGAGCAAAATAAATTGTAAAAAAAAATGATTCACTGAACGAGTGACGTTTCGCATAACGAGTGATGATAACAAGGATATCGATGAGCTTGTGGAAGAGCATAGCCAAGAGCTGACCACCTAAGAGCTTATGGAATTACATTGTGTTTCACAGCAAGAAGTTGTGGAGGTGAGTTTGTCCGAGGAGGAGGAGAAGGTAGCAGCAAACCAATCTTCAGGCGCCATAAGAGAAATGCTGAAAGCATGGGAAACTGTTGCATCGTACATTGAGAACCGTCACCTTAATAATGCAGTGGCTATGAGAGGTACTAATTTATTTAATGATAATGCTGTGTCGCATTTCCACCAAATTCTGAAACGTCGGCAAAAACTTATTTGGGTTATCTACGAATCGAATTCTCATTCCAGATTCGTTCATTCCGCGATAGAAGAGAAGGATGAATCACACTACTTAACAATGTATATATAATTTTCTTTGAATAAACGTTATACAAAATATTTTGAGTATTTTTTTCGGCATGGAACGCATTATCGTATTTTACATTAATTTGTATGGCAAAAACTGTTTCGCTTAACGAGTGTTTCGCATTACGAGTAAGATTCTGGAACGAATTATGCTCGTTAAGCGAGGTTCCACTGTATTCCCTTAAAAGGGTGTAAAAGACTCGTAGATCGACTTCATTGCTCTGGGTTTTACCCCTTATGGCTCGGTCTCTTTCTGCTGGGAGACCTGCAGAAAGCGTCGCACAAAAACAACCCCCAGTAGTCTCCGAGACAATTGTGCTCGTGAACCGAACGACGTACCCCGGAATCGAACGCACAACCTTCACAGCTCGAGGCAGGCGGTGTAATCAGTTCGCCACGAAGACTTCCTGTATTCCCTTAGTGAGTTTGTCATAAACTATAGGTTGCAGAATGTATTGTCTGGAATATTCGCCGCATCTCATCAGGTTCACACTGCAGAATTATATATCATATATGAATGTATGAATTATACTTTGGCTGAATCACGTAAAACACAGCCACTAATGTTGTTCGCATGTGGAGTATTTGTTATTACCATGGCAATTGTAAATTTAAAACGAAGTCTTTATGTCTGCATAAAAGTGGTTGGAACTCTCTAATTAGTAATACCTCCGTAGTTTTGAGCAATTGTTTATTGATCGTTGGATGCATTATACGAAACGTCCTTTCTTTGTTAACTTTATAATCCTGTACATCAGCAGATGTTGGGAGATGACAAGTCATTCAAGAAACACATGAAGATCGTAAACTGATTAGAGTAATTAGACGTAAACAGTCTAAATTTTTTGGGCATGTTATGAGACGAAATGAATTGGATAACTTGGTGACAACTGGCAAGATCGAAGAAAAGAGACCAAGGGGAAGACAGAGAAGCAAATACCTGGATGGCTTGGTCACGTGGCATGGTCGAGACAGGAACACGGAGCTGATCCACGACTCTGGTGATCGAGTGAGATGGCAAAACATGACCGCCCACGCTTATCGGCATGGCACATAATGGATGGGTGGAGAGATGACCAAACTTTGAGTTTTATAGCCTGTCGAATACACAGTGATTCCTGAAGACTAATTAAACTCTCTTTTTCCACTCAAACTAGTATTAACTCTCTTTTCCACTCACACTGGTATTAACTCTCTTTTCCACTCACACTGGTATTAACTCTCTTTTCCACTCACACTGGTATTAACTCTCTTTTCCACTCACATTGGTATTAACTCTCTTTTCTACTCACACTGGTATTAACTCTCTTTTCCACTCACACTGGTATTAACTCTCTTTTCCACTCACACTGGTATTAACTCTCTTTTCCACTTACACTGGTATTAACTCTCTTTTCCACTCACACTGGTATTAACTCTCTTGTCCACTCACACTAGTATTAACTCTCCTTTCTACTCACACTGGTATATGTTTGGCTACTCGATTTGCTAATTTTCATTCTGTTCTACCAATGTAAGCTGCTTGCCACTCACACTTGAATTGATAAATTAAGTTTGATTTTGTATAAGTACCTACCCTGGGTGGGTACCGTCCAAAATGAGAAACCTGGACCAATGCAGCAGTCTTTGCCCATGATGTCTATGAAGGTTTCCACTCAGGCATTGAAACTTTTGCTGCAGCGATTGATCTTGAGGACGCATACAACAGAGTACCATTGGATTTTGTAATGCTTCAGCTTCTTGAACTAAAAGTAAGTCCATTCCTCCTTAGTTGGATCGCTGCACCCTCTTCCAATGGAAAGTAGTTTTTAGATGTGGCAGTTGGACTTCGGAACCAACAACAATATATCCTGGCCTACCACAGGGATCACCATTATCTCCGGTACTGTTCAACGCCTACACAGTGAGAATCACCAGTGAGCAGATCACTGGACCTGGCAGGACATTGTCATATGCCGATGATGTTTTAGTGTATCGTCAGGGTAAGGATAGAGAGCAGGTTGCTGTGGAACTACAAACCGAACTCAAACGCATAAATACTTGGTGTGATGAAGCTGGGGCAATGGGCAACCCAACAAAAGCAACAGTGACTTGATTCGCGTTGAATAATCATATTGTCAACAATCCAACACCAACTGTAATGCTGTGTTCAGAGACGGTGGAAAGAACGCAGGCAATGAATTACCTGGGGATACGGTTTGATCGAAGCCTTGCTTATAATGAACACATAGACCAGGTGATAACAAAGGCCAAGCGGGGTTTGGCTGCGATGCGGGTGATGGCGGCAGCAAACCGTGAGCAGCGCCATCTATGTCTTCTGTACGAGGGGCTGGTCATGTCTGTTTTGGAGTATGCAATGGCAATCCTGACTCTCAGCCGTAAGCAGATAGAAAGGATGGAAAGGATACAGAATGAAGCTATGCGCATTATTCTTGGATGTACAAGAGATACAGCATGCAGGGCGATGCGCTACCTTCTTGATTTTCCAACCATCGAAGAGAGAATACAAGTTTGCAGGGCACGCGCCTACCTCAGAATTAACGCAAACACACAACATCCACTGCATAGTGAAATTATGAAGGTGAAGGGCAGCAGGTTAAAAAGAGGATGGTCGTGGATGGGTCAAGCCGAAGACATTCTTCAACAGGTGTGTTCACTTGAGGACTTAGAACCTGGCGAGAAGTGGGTGCAAGTGCCAACAAATTTCTGCACATCCTTTTCAGTTTGCATCCAACTAGACAGAAAATGCAGACAAGAAAATCCGGCTGCTGTGGAGGCTGAAGTACAAGATTTGATTTCCGAGAATTCGCTAGACGGTGATGCGGTCATCTACACAGATGGGTCGGTCGTCCGACATGTGAGAAGCTCATGGGCCTTTACAGCTCGGGCCGGAGGGAGAATTGTGAAGGAGGACTCTGGTGCTTTCACTGAAACCACAAGTAGCCTGACTATGGAAGTCATGGCAGTAAGTAAAGCAATAACATGGCTCGAGACACAGACATTCACTAGGGCATGTTTCCTTAGCGACCCAATGAACATGATCAAGAGGATAGAGGAGGGGTCGATCCGAAGAGAATGGTTGCTGCCTCTGGAGGGGTCTCGGCTGACAAAGATTAGTTTCATCTTCGTGCCAGGGCATGCGGGAGTCCAAGGAAATGAGCGGGCTGACAAGCTCGCAGGTGAGGCTACTGTGGAGGGCGGGCGCGCCATGGACCAGGCTGACATTCTGAATGCTCTACGAGAAGTAAGACTCTTGCATGAACCAAGTGATGACTGTGAATCTACAACCATGGCCAGACTGCGAAAACAGCAAATTAAAAGAGGGGTGGCCAAACAAGAACACTACGCAGGAAGCCAAAGAAGATTGATAAACCAACACAGAACTGGCGTCGTTAGCCGCTACACGCTGCGGGATTTGCTGAGGAGGGGATCCGAGCACTTATGGACTGAATGGTTAGATGTGCAATGAGGATGATCTGTCGACTAACTAACTAACTAAGATAAAGGTTATTTTACAGATGGTGTATGTATCAGGGTGGTTTTATATCTGATCACTGGTTCAGCAGCAAAAAATGTTTAGCTTAGTGCTGTTTTAAGTCGATCGTGTACTCGTTCGATGACGTTGTCCCCTCAAAATGTTAGCTGAAGAAAGACTCGAAGTTTGGGAACAGATTGTTCTGTTATTGTAGGTTTGGGTGGCTGGCTTGATGAAGTTAGCTAGATATCTAATAGATTGCAGATTCATGCCACTGTCAGCGCACTTCCTAACCGTTACATCACACCCCATCCATTAATATAATGCCGAACAAGTGTTGTAGATCTCTTATGTTTTCATCTATATTACTGTGTGATCTGCCCATCGTAGGCTGTACCGGGTGTTTGTAAAGTCTGACTACATTTTTTATGTAGAACAAATTTGAAAAAAATAAAGTGCATGATGTCATCAAAAAATAAAATGTGCTCCATTCCATCGTGAAGCAATATGCAGCAAATGGCTGTCGTCTGCTGGAACAATTTTTTGCACTCTAGACAGAATGGGCCGGTCTCACTGGCCGAGGGGTTACACCACTTTCTCCGTAATCCCGTTTATCACGCAGTCTCGTAGCGGGCGAGAACTGGAAGCGGTTCTACCCCCGCTGGTGACTTGCGGGATAACTGAGCCGGCCGCTCAGAAAGCAAAGGCAAACTACTGAGCGTAATGTTGCCAAGAAATCAACAGACAGCTGAAAGATGCTGCTGTTGACAGAGATGTCCTGTAAAGGATATGCGAAATTAAAAAAAAAAGACAGAATGGTGTTATCATCAGAAGAAGAATGTGTTACCAATTTGTTCTACATACAAAATGTAGTGAGACTTCACAAATACCCTGTATACATTATAATCTCAAACTCGTATATTTAGTCTGTGTTTGATCTTTCTCAATATTACTTCGTTATATAGAGAGAAGATAACCGGTGATATATCATATATTTGTCTCACTTCTTGAATTATCTCTTGACAATTCCCATCTTCACCAATGTGCCTGTGGCCAAGGGTCTGTGAATGGTTCAAAACCCCCAAAACATGGTTCTAAATAAGCCACTGGTGATTTGAAATCAGCCCCTTGCGTTGATTTTCCCAGTGGTATAAGCGTAAACTACTAAGGGTAAAACTGCTTAGAAAAACACATCATCATCATGATCTTAAAGTGTGCAGTCAAGCGTCGTGGGGAGGGAGTAAATGCCCATCCAGCGCCCGATGGGTGGCATTGTATAGTGTCATTCCGTGTGATTGTACAATGTCCTTGATATTGTTACGCCATATTCTTCTCTGTCGTCCTCTTGCTGCCGTATCAGATCTTCTTTGGTGTAGCGCCAGTGGTGGTAGTTGAAGATGTTGCATTCTAACGAGACGGCTCAAAGCTTTGAGAAAATCACAAACAGTTAAAAATACGGGGGTTAAATGCCAGGTTTTGTAAACTACAAACAATTAACTGTAGATGCCCTCTTTGTTCCCTACCTAAAATTTCCATCACTTGTTTCTAGTAATATTTTTGTTGATGAACCTGAAATCTTACCTATTAATTTGACTACGCACCAAAACTCCGATCATCTCATCATGCTTCACATTATACTGTTGATAATTTGAAATGCTTCTTATATTTCTGTTGTCTGCTCTTTATTGTGTTGATGTTGGTGTCTTGTGACACCCCCAGCTCTCACTGCCTCAGTTTTTGGTATCTTATCGCCATGTGATATTACCATCATTCTACTAAAAAAAAAAAGTGCTGAACCTTTATTACCTCAAGTTTCTTCACTAAGTCATTACTCTTTCTCCCAACATTCGTATCACACAAAAGATCAGGCCACACCCAGCGTTTCAGTAAGCTGTGTTCAATACTAGTTCTCATATGATAGTCTTGAGTCTTCGTAATTGAAGATGAGGATAACAGATAGAAGGATAGACTTCACTGCCTTGAAACCTCGTGAATGAAGATAGGGTTAAAATACAGAAAGATATACTTCACGGCCTTGAATCTTCGTAAATGAAGATGAGGTTAAAAGATAGAAAGATATACTTCACTGCCTTGAGTCTTTGTAAATGAAAATGAGATTACAAGATAAAAATATAGACTTCACTGCTTGGAGTCTTTGTAAATGAAAATGAGGTTAAAAGATAAAAAGATAGACTTCATTATCTTGAGTCTTTGTAAATGAAGATGAGGTCAACGGATAGAAAGATAGATTTCATTGCACAGGATTATATCCCCTATAACTTGGTCTCTGCCTAAAGCTTCGCACAGAGCACTTCTCCGTATTTTAGTCACTGCACATTGATCATTCCCATACGTGTCCAGTCCTCCGATGCAGCAGCCATCCCAAAGTATTTCTGCTTCTTCCCTTGTCTATGTAATGGCACCTTGCCGTCTTGACAGACGATAGTTTGTTAAATTGTGCTTCACAAAGGCATAATAACTACAACTTATGGCAGTAGCGAATGTTCGTCCACAGTGGATGCATGTGACACATGGTCATTTCTACCATCACGCACCATCTGACGTTTCACACACTCAGGGTGTAATCTATTCGCAATCATTTTCTCCTGTGTCTTTATCCCATTTCTGATCTTTACCCTCTATGTAACACGATCAGCGGCGACTTGCTCCCGTACCAATCATATCCCGCTTACACACATCTTTGTATCGTAGTAGAGACCGACTCTGAGATCTCTTACCCATCCGTAATTTACCACAAAAGATGACCTTTGGTATTCTACCGTCATCTGTCGTCCGAGTGTGTCAGGGATAGAGTTATGCTTCTTCATAACACAAAGCTGGGGCTGAATTGTAAAGACCATGAGTTGCCCATGCAGACTGATCCCTCTCTCGGCCTACCTAATTTACTCCAGAGGAAAGATTGAATCGAATTACGGTGTTCGAAAACGAACCCATACCCTTCTTAGTATTGATGCTGACGACACAATCACTAGGCCACGAAGGCTCCTTCACCCTTTCTTCGTAAATAAATACTATATGACACGTATATATAATTACAGTAATTCATATTGAAGGAATCATGTCTAGTAACGGACCAGTGCCTTTGAAAGATGTAACAGACTGCAGACGACAGTTGGCTCAAGATGGCTTCGATTTTCTGTCGGAGTCCAGGACAAGATGTATCTAGTTTCTACCGGATCCCTTGCCACAGGCTATCTCTGTGGAGCCATGCTGGTAGGCGGGCGTTAGGGTAGCAGCGATATCTGTTGCTTCTTGTCAACATCTTTGATGGATTCATTCTGTTGTTGTACACTTCCTTCCTTCCTTCATTCCTTCCTTCCTTCCTTCCTTCCTTCCTTCCTTCCTTCCTTCCTTCCTTCCTTCCTTCCTGCCTGCCTGCCTGCCTGCCTGCCTGCCTGCCTGCCTGCCCGCCTGCTTGTCTGCATACTAGCCTTCCTCCCTTCCTCCCTATTCCTTCCTTCCTTCCTTCCTTCCTTCCTTCCTTCCTTCCTTCCTTCCTTCCTTTTCCTTCCTTTTCCTTCCTTCCTTCCTGCCTGCCTGCCTGCCTGCCTGCTTGTCTGCATACTAGCCTTCCTCCCTTCCTCCCTATTACTTCCTTCCTTCCTTCATGCCTTTTCCTTCCTTTTCCTTCCTTCCTTCCTTCCTTCCTTCCCTCCATCCTGCCTGCCTGCCTGCCTTCGATCCGAACCTACACCCCACACAACGGCGAAGCTTGGATTTTATTCTTTAAAAGATCTTCCAGCCCGACCACTGTGTGGCGACAGCATGCTCCAGTTCCCTAATCCCACACACAGGCAGACTCTCCAACACACCAGTGGTCTTCTGGTTCACAACTATCATCATGTGCCTTACAATAAGGTTACGTTGTCATAGTTCGTCATCTGACACGTTCACCAGAATCCTGGATCACAACTATCATCATGTGCCGTACAGTAAACATCACACACCATCACCAGAATCGCGGGTTAGCTCAATGTCCCTGTTCCCATTTTGATATGCGACCAAGCCATCCAGGTAATCTCTTTGCATCCCTTTCACTTTTTTCTTACCAATTTTACCAGTTGTCACAAATTTTTCCAGTTGTCACCAATATTTCCAGTTTATGTCTCTTCAAATTGTCCTCAATACAGCTTGAATGTCTGCGTCTAATTTCTTTAATAGGTTTACGGTTTTCATTTGTTTCTTGTAAGATTGTTTCATTCTACTGTCTCATTTGTGCTGTCTCATGCAACTGTCTACTAGTTAGGTAGCGGGTTCAACCCCAACAATGGTCTGTTGGACTAATATGTTGACTTCTCGTCCTCTACTTACTAACGTAAATTAAAAGTATCTAAGAAGTAGGAGTGGGTTCGCATGATAGCGAGGGACACAGGTAGTAGGGAAAGTTAGTTCAAAAACAGCAATCAGGCTAGTGTGGACTACGCTTGAGTTTAAAGCGAGCGAACCAAAAATCTTCTGTCTCATTCTACTGTCTTATTTTACTGTCTCATTCTACTGTCTTACTGTTCTGTCTCATTCTAATGTCTTATTTTACTGTCTCACTCTACTATCTCACTGTTCTGTCTCATTCTAATGTCTTATTGTACTGTCTCATTCTACAGGCATACTGTTCTGTCTCAATCTACTGTCTTATTTTACTGTCTCATTCTGTCTTACTGTTCTGTCTCAATCTACTGTCTTATTTTACTGTCTCATTCTACTGTTTCACTGTTCTGTCTCAATCTACTGTCTTATTTTACTGTATCATTCTACTATCTCACTGTTCTGTCTCAATCTACAGTCTTATTTTACAGTTTCATTTTCTGTCTTATTGTTTTGTCTCAATCTACTGTCTTATTTTACTGTCTCATTCTACTGTCTCACTGTTCTGTCTCACTATACTGTCTTATTTTACTGTCTCATTCTAATGTCTTATTGTTTGGTCTCAATCTGTCTTATTTTACTGTCTCATTCTACTGTCTCACTGTTCTGTCTCAATCTACTGTCTTATTTTACAGTCTCATTCTACTGTCTTATTGTTTTGTCTCAATCTACTGTCTTATTTTACTGTCTCATTCTACTGTCAGGAATTTGGAATACCAAGGAAGTTAATCAACATGACCAGACTATGCATGGAAGATACTTATAATATAGTAACATATAAAGGCAGGAAATCAGACCCCTTCCAAATAACATCTGGCTTGAAACAGGGTGATGCACTATCGCCGCTACTCTTCAATCTGGCTCTAGAGAAAGTTGTAAGGAAGGTAAAGGAGGAATGTGATATTGGAGGAACATCCAAGCTGCTTGGTTATGCAGATGATATAGATATTATAGGGCAAAGTGAACAAAAGACATTGGAAATATTGACTCACTTAAAGGGAAAAGCCCAACATATGGGGCTGGTTATCAACCAAGATAAGACAGAATATATGGTAATTTCAAGAGACGGAATGGCTAGAAACTCTGGCCACATACAAATAGATAATATGACCATTAAAAGAACGGAAACATACAAATACCTGGGTACAATCTTCAACTGCTCCAACATCATAAGGGAAGAAATACAAACTAGAATCAACTCTGGAAATAAGATATACTATGCACTACAACATCTACTAAAATCAAAGGCGCTATCTCGTAACACCAAAATCACAATATACAAAACACTGATCAGACCAGTTGTGCTGTATGGCTCTGAAACCTGGAGTACAACGAAAGGAGACGAAGCCTTGTTACAAACCTTTGAGAACAAAATTTTAAGACGCATCTTTGGACCCATTAGGGATACACAAAGTGGAGAGTGGAAAAGAAGAAGTAACAAAGACATTTATGATCTGTTTAAGTCCCCGCTAATCACTGGTATCATGAAGGCTAATAGACTACAATGGCTGGGGCATATAGAAAGAATGGAAGATAATAGGGAAACAAAACTCGCTTACACTCAGGAAATAAATGACCGTAGACCCCGAGGTAGACCAAGAAGGCGGTGGAGAGATAATACATGTACAGACCTACAAGCACTTGGAATCAACGACTGGCAAGAGAAGGTCCACCAGAGAGACGAATGGAGACGGATTGTATTTGCAGCAAAGAACCTCAATGGCTCGGAACGCTGAAGAAGAAGAAGAAGATTCTACTGTCTCACTGTTCTGTCTCAATCTACTGTCTCATTTTACTGCCTCATTATACTGTCTCACTGTTCTGTCTCAATTTACTGTCTTATTTTTCTGTTTCACTGTTTTGTTTCAAGCTACTACTCCTTCTACTGTCTGCTGCTAATGTTGCCTTCAACTGTCTCCTTACTGTCTCCTTGTACTGTCTCCTTGTACTGTCTCCTTGTACTGTCTCCTTCTAATGTCTCCTTCTACTATCTCCTTCTAATGGCTCCTTCCAATGTATCCTTCCACTATCTTTTTCTACTGTCTTCTTCTACTGTCTCCTTCTACTGTCTCCTTCTACTGCCTCCTTTTACTGTCGCCTTCTGCTGCCACACTTAACTGTCTCATCTACCATCTACGAATGCATTAGAAAATTCAAATAAGCACAAGGTGGACCCAAACCCCCCCCCCCCCCCCCCCCCCGCCCCCCAGGTAGTGAGGCATGAGCTAAACTCCACAGAGTTGACCAGGGAGAAATCCTGTAGCAATCAACAACACTAGACCACGGCCCGGCACCATTTGTCGAGTTGTGTGCCGAAGTTTTGTTGCACTGTCACTCAGTGCGCCAACCCGCCAACCCATGTCCACCATGCTCTCATCCATATTCATTTACCCAAAAGTCTTAAAACGAGCGTAAATCAAGTTCTTGCTTTTCTTTGAAGTCTTAAAACGAGCATATGTCAAGTATTTTTGTTTTCTTTTGTGTGAAGTCTTAAAACGAGCGTATGCCAAGTTCTTACAGTATTATTTAATAACACCAGCTTTTGTTGCTAAAGACTACTGGCACGTGTACGCCACAGAACACAGAACTATTGAGTTGGTGGTGGGATGGTCAGAAAAGAGGGGAAAGATCGGAGACAAAAACAACTTCAAGATCAGTCACTGTTGCTCCATACTCAATTAATTTGTTTGCATCGGATAGAACATCTGACGTACGATGAAGGGAAGCTAAAACATAAATAGCTTTAAAAGAACTATATGCTTCATTTTAATTAAAGTTTATACTTGTATGAAATCATATGGTGTATTTGGGACGCAAAAGTGGTTCCAAGGCACCAGAGCCAGGTTCTATACTGGCCAAGACCTACTGACACGTCCTAGCCGTGCGTCCTTGGTAACAGGGCCCTTCGGGGTCCTGGCTAACGTAGTAGGATCGCTGATTCTTCCGAAGTCGGGGAGTATCTGCCTACACGGCGAGGAACCACCAGTCTGCACACCAATAAGCCAGACATGAGACAACGGATACTCACGCAAACCTCAGTCCGGTATGACATCACACTGATGTTGGACAACAGGATGTCTTCATCCGACATACAGGACTTCACGCTGGAGTTCACAGCCAGCGAACACAAGCAAGCAAGCAAGCAAGCATATCGTGTATTTTAATTCATTCAGCGTGCCAATGAAAACCATTACACGGGCCACACTTGCCACGCGTGCCGTAGGTTGCTGGCGCATGCACCAGACTATAAACCTGGAGGCGAAATAATGCAACCTAATTTAGCTTAGTATTATTTTAGTTGCCATAAATACACGACCTTCTGTTGTATCGCATCAAGTAATTTACAAGGAGAAAAAAAAAAAACAAACACAGGATTTCCTGTTGCATATTCAGAATCGCCCACAACCACAAAACAAAACCAGAAGCCATTAATCCAAACAAAGAGAATGAATTGATCGTTTCCTTGGACCAGATATGACTTTTTGAAGTGTTAGCCCACTCGCAAACAGTAATTGCAATCTGTTGAGGATAATTCTACACACCTGCTCTGCCGATCAACATTGCCACCATGCCTTATGCTATTCAGATTCGTCTATATGTTGATATTTGTCTACATGTTGATATTTGTCTATATGTTGATATTTCTCTACATGTTGATATTTGTCTGAATGTTGATATTTGTCTATATGTTGATATTTGTCTATATGTTGATATTTCTCTGCATGTTGATTTTTGTCTATATGTTGATGTTTGTCTATATGTTGATATTTGTCTATATGTTGATATTTCTCTACATGTTGATATTTGTCTGAATGTTGATATTTGTCTATATGTTGATATTTGTCTATATGTTGATATTTCTCTTTATGTTGATATTTCTCTACATGGTGATATTTGTCTGAATGTTGATATTTGTCTATATGTTGATATTTGTCTATATGTTGATATTTGTCTATATGTTGATATTTGTCTATATGTTGATATTTGTCTATATGTTGATATTTGTCTATATGTTGATATTTTTTATATGTTGATATTTGTTTATATGTTGATATTTGTCTATATGTTGATATTTATCTATATGTTGATATCTGACTATATTATGATATTTGTATATACAGGTAATTAAGCGATCCATCTTACCGACGTAGGGATTGAACCCGCTATTTTGCCATTAGCACACCGGAAGTTTAAGAGGTTGTACCCTCATCCATTCTGCCACACTGAATTCTATAATAATAATCATGATGATGATAATATTAACAACAATAATGAGGATGATGGTTATGATAATAATAATAATAAGCCATTGTCATCAACTGGTCTAGGATGGAAGCTCCGACAGGCGGACAGTTAGAGCATTGCTTTGCTGATCCGGCAGCTTCTGCAGCTTGTCTTGTTCCAGATGTATTGGTGTTACCTTTCCTCTGGAGTGAACTAGGCAGGCCGAGAGAGGGATCATGTTTCATGGGCAACACATGGTCTCTAAATTCAGCCCAGGCTTTTGTGTTATAGAAAGGTATAATTCCATTTTACAAACTATCGTCTGTCAAGACGGCAAGGTGCCAGTCAATAAATAATAATAATAATAATAATAATAATAATAATAATAATAATAATAATAATAATAATAATAAATAAATAAATAAATAAATAATAACAATGATTACTACGATGCAGATTACGATGACGATAACAATAATAATAATCACATATTTCCCAAACACACCAGAGTTGAAATGTTTCTGGCACGTGCGCGCTATGATGACTAAAACACATACATAAATCAGAAATGCCCACATAAAATACAAATAAGCGCTGAAGCCAACCTGGCACATCAGACACGGACGTCACAAAAACCACTTCCTCTACACCGAAGGGAATCCTGCCAGGATTTCTGCCATTTTCCGACCGTTTCCCAAATAAACAGAAGTCCACAGAGTTATTTAGGGAACAATCTTGTGGTCAGAATTAATTGTAAGAAAACATGAGTCTTATCACGCTTTGAGGTGTATAAGTTATATAAATAAATGTTTTGCGTATCCTTTTACAGGACTTAGCTGTCAACAGCAGCATCTTTCAGCTGTCTGTTGATCTCTTGGCAAGATTACGCTCAGTAGTTTGCCATTGCTTTCTGAGCGGCCGGCTCAGTATCCCGCAAGTCACGAGCGGGGGTCGAACCGCCTGAGCTCTCGCTCCGCTGCGAGACTCTGCGTGATAAACGGGATTACAGAGAGAAAGTGTTGTAACCCCACAGCCAGAGAGACCGGCATAAGTTATATAGTTATAGTTTTAAACCAATCGGAACAATACGGGTAATTTGGTAAAACCACGTTGTCCGCCATTACGCCCCAGGTATTTTACACGATGCTGATATTAGGGTGGATCTACCTGTGCGTCTAGCTAGGAAGTCATTCAAAGGGGATTGAAACACGTGATCGGGTGGGCAGGTGAGCGGGCTTGCCACTGAAGTCCGCCGCTGCCGAATTAGTTGTAAGTAGTGCAAACAGGCAGGCGTGTTGGTGTAGTTGATATGGAGCTACGCTGGGAGCGGTAGGGCGAGGGTTCGGTTTCTGCGTTCGTTGTTCGCCAAAAGAGGGAAAGACTGGCCACCTATTTTCTCCGTGCATTCACAGCTATAAATTGTGATGGTTCTATCACATCATAGACCCAGTGAAGGTTTCTGAATGAAAACAAGTGGGAGAGACAGACAGAAGGGGAGGAGAGGGAAGGAGGGAGGGAGAGGGAGGGAGACAGAAAGGGAGAGAGGTAGAGAAGGTGAGAAATAGAGAGAGATAGAGAGACATAGAGAGATAGATAGGCCAGAGAGAGGGATAGAGAGAGAGGGGGTAGAGATATAGAAGGGGAGAGACAGAGAGAGAGAGGAAGAGAGGGGAAGAGATAGAGAAGGTGAGAGACAGACAGACAGAGTAAGAGAGAGGGAGAGCTAGAATGAGAGAGGGAAAAAGATAGAGAGACAGAGAGATATAGATTGAGACAGATAGGGGGACTGAGAGAGACAGAGAGACAGAGAGAGACTGAGAGACAGACAGAGAGAGGGAGAGAAGGTGAGAGACAGACAGAGAGAGGGGAGAGGGAGGGAGAGAGAGGAATAGAGAGAGACAGAGAGGGATAGACACAGAGAGAGGGATAGAGAGAGAGACTGAGAGGGATAGGCACAGAGAGAGGGATAGAGAGAGACTGAGAGATACATCTAGAGTCAGAGAAATACAAAGAGAGAGAAGACAGACAAAGGGAGAGAGAGAGAAGGAGAGATAAAGAAGATTAGAGATAGAGAGATAAAGAAACAGAGAGCGATAGATAGAGACACAGAGAGGGATAGATATATAGATATAGAGACAGAGAGAGACAGCGAGTGACAGAGAGAGAGAGAGAGATATCAAGTGACACAGAGAGAGCGAGAGGGAGAGAGAGAGACAGAGAGAGAGAGACATCGAGTGACAGAGAGAGACAGCGAGAGACAGAGGGAGATAGAGAGCGTATTTTTCCCGATTGTTTAAAGATATGAGAGTAGCAGTGTTTACAGTGACACACTTGAAAGAGTGAAAAGGCTTTGCACCATGCACCTGAGACGCCTTTACTTCATCCTTCACAGGCAACGGCACGTTAGGGAACTGACATTCGAAACCTGGTTGCCATATGACACCGCGCCTCGGCTCTAAGGCAACCAGTCGACAGGCATCGTCATTATCGTGATAATCATCTACGTCATGATCGTCTTTATCATTATTATCATCAACATTGTCTTCTCATCATCATCATCATCATCATCATCATCATCATCATCATCACCATCATCATCATCATCATCATCATCATCATCATCATCATCATCATCATCATCATCATTATAATATACCATGCCAAATGACATAGGCGTTAATGTCTCTCCGCACACCTGGTTCCTTGGTGTAACTAGATCAGTTCATCCGGTGTTATCCCCCCATGCCACGGACTAGGCTCACCCAATATCAAGTCTCATGGCTTTCCTCTGCCGCTTCTCCGATTGATCGTGCCACTCGTCACGACATACTCCAATGCCTCTCTTCTCATCAGAATGTCAGACGGGCCTGCGTGCCCAATTCTTAACCCTTTGAAAATAAAGATTTTCGTTCGTTCGTTCGTTCGTTCGTTACATGGCCACATAACGCTGTTTGTCTCTTCCTGACGGTTGTATATAATGTTCTACTTTGGTTAGCATCTTCCAGACAATCGTTGTTTGTTACTCCGACATCCAAACTATTCACATTTGTCTCAGAAACGACATCGCTTGACCTTTCGGTGCAACATGGAGGATAGGCAGTTGTTTAGGCCTCTGTGGTGATTATGCTTATGGCTACGGCTTGTTTACCTCACGTTGGACAGGTAGTACATGGTCCGTTATCCAGCTACTGAATTAAGTGCGTGGTGCGACACCGTGAGCTGTGGATGTGCTTGTGCATTTGTCCGCGGTTGTTTGTTTTGTGAACTGCATGTTAAAAAAACAAACAAACGGACAGCCGGTTGCGATACTAGCAGGTTTCCCTTATGCAGCAATGTGGATGCAACTGCTGGTTTTCTAGTGACTGCTGTTTCCATCGACGATAAACTGTAATTTTAGTGGCGGACTGTTGTGTTGGCATTCTGACAGCGGCCTTATGCATGTATGCCTGTAAGTGCTGTTGGTTTGTCGGGTCTGCTGTCTGCTCCATTTTTCACATAGGACAGTGAGGAGCATGTTGTGTGATATTCACTGACACAGGAAGGGCGCATTATGAAGTGACCCTTTGCTGGGAAGTTGGAACCGCAACTAAGGATTTCAGCTCTTTTGCCTCTAATCTCTCCCTAACTTGTTCGTTCTCACTCCACGATTCATTGCCACACAGCAGAACCGGTTCTGTGTAACATTCCGTTACTCTTTCTTCACCACTTTTTTTTTTTTTTTTTTCTTTTTTCCCGCGTTTCCATCCTGTTTCAGGATATTGCGGTCAACACCAGCATCTTTCAGCTGTATGTTGATTCCTAGGCTAGATTACGCTCATCAGCACGCCACGACTTTCTGAGCGACCGGCTCCATACTCTCATAAGTCACTTTTGCAATTCGAACCACTGCTAATTCTCGTCGCGTCACGTGACGAGAGTATTCGGGGTTAGCGGAGAAAGCTGCTAACTCCCTCGTCCATGGAGCCGGCTTTCATCACCACTTGCCAAACTAAAATATATGTTTCGTTCTTCTTAGTTCTCCCTGAATCCCAAGAAACAGTTTATTATCTTTCATCAATAATGGCCACATAGGGCCCCATTGTTCTGAACTCACGTCTGGTATACAGCAAATACTAAAACCGTTAGGTCAGATTTCCCTGCAATTCCAGACTATTAAATAACGGTTGGCTAGACACAAATCAATCGTGGACTGGCTGCTGGAGCCGGAAAAATCATGTATATGGCTTAAGGAGTGGCGCTTCTGTTGGAATACATTTTAAATTATGGCGGCAATGGTTATGTGGAAGGAAGTGGTTAGTTAGAAGGGCGTGATTAGTTAGAAGGGTGTGATTAGTTAGAATGGAGTGGTTAGTTAGAAGGGAATGGTTAGTTAGAAGGGCGTGATTAGTTAGAATGGAGTGGCTAGTTAGAAGGGAGTGGTTAGTTAGAAGGGAGTGGTTAGTTGGAAGGGAATGCTTAGTTAGAAGGGAGTGGTTAGTTAGAAGGGCGTGATTAGTTAGAATGGAGTGGTTAGTTAGAAGGGAATGGTTAGTTAGAAGGGCGTGATTAGTTAGAATGGAGTGGTTAGTTAGAAGGGCGTGATTAGTTAGAATGGAGTGGTTAGTTAGAAGGGCGTGATTAGTTAGAATGGAGTGGTTAGTTAGAAGGGAGTGGTTAGTTAGAAGGGCGTGATTAGTTAGAATGAAGTGGTTAGTTAGAACGGAATGGTTAGTTAGAAGGGAATGGTTAGTTAGAAGGGAGTGGCTAGTTAGAAGGGAGTGGTTAGTTAGAAGGGAGTGGTTAGTTAGAAGGGAGTGGTTATTTAGAAAGGAGTGGTTAGTTAGAAAGAAGTAATTAGTTAGAAAAGCGTGTTAGTTAGAAATACGTGATTAGTTAGAAGAACGTGGTTATATAGAAGGGAGTGGTTAGTTAGAAGGGAATAGTTAGTTAGAAGTGCGTGATTAATTAGAAGGGCGTGGTTAGTTAGATAGTTAGTCGACAGATCATCCTCATTGCAGATCGAACCATTCAGTCCATAAGTGCTCGGATCCCCTCCTCAGCAAATCCTGCAGCGTGTAGCGGCTCACGACACCAGTTCTGTGTTGGTTTATCAATTTTCTTTGGCTTCCTGCGTAGTGTTCTTGTTTGGCCACACCTCTTTTAATTTGCAGTTCTCACAGTCTGACCATGGTTGTAGATTCACAGTCATCACTTGGTTCTTGTAACAGTCTTACTTCTCGTAGAGCATTCAGAATGTCAGCCTGGTCCATGGCGCATCCGCCCTCCACAGTAGCGTTACCTGCGAGCTTGTCAGCCCGCTCAATTCCTTGTACTCCCGCATGCCTTGGCACGAAGATGAAACTAGTTAGTTAGTTAGTTAGTTAGTTAGTTAGTTAGTTAGTGAGTCGTAGTTCCAACCTCACAGCAACGGGTCGTCCCCATTATGCTCCGTTCCTGTGCCAGTGAATATCGCACAAAATGCTCCCCACTGACCAATGTGAAAAGTGGAAAAGACAGGAGTCTCGACAAACAACAGCCCGCACAGATCCACTGTGCATAATGCCGCTGTCAGAGTGTCAACACAACAGTCCCCCACAAAACATCCAGTTCATCTCTGACGGAATCGGCAGTCATTATCCGATCTGGATGTTTCCTAGATGTTCACCCACACAGTCCACGAAAATACAGTTCATCGTTGATGGCAGTGGCAGTCAACCAGAAGCCCAGCAGCCACGCATTTCTGCATAAGGCAAAAACCGGTCAACTCTGGGACATAGCCATCTACCATCACTCCGAACATGCAGTCACGTTCCAAAAAACCTCGGGCAGATTCAAAAGCATTTCCCACGAAACTCACAGCTCACAGTGTCGCGCCACGCACTCACTCAGTAGCAGGGCGACGGAACCATCAAGCCTCCTTAGTCACCTCTTACGGCATGCGTGGTAGGCTGCAGTATTGCTATTCTTTGCTTCCCTTATGGGCCCCGGCAACACAAGGGAGAGATGAAACTAATGCTTGCCAGCCGAGACCGCTCCAGAGACAGCAACCACTCTCTTCGGATACACCCCATCTTTATCCTCTTGAGCATGCTCATTGAGTCGCTAAGGAAACATGCCCTAGTGAATGTTTGTGTCTCGAGCCATGTTATTGTGGTTAGTTAGAAGGGAGTGATTAGTTAGAAGGGTGTGGTTAGTTAGAAGGGAGTGATTAGTTAGAAGGGTGTGGTTAGTTAGAAGGGAGTGATTAGTTAGAAGGGTGTGGTTAGTTAGAAGGGTGTGATTAGCTAGAAGGGTGTGGTTAGTTAGAAGGGAGTGATTAGTTAGAAGGGTGTGATTAGCTAGAAGGGTGTGGTTAGTTAGAAGGGAGTGATTAGTTAGAAGGGTGTGGTTAGTTAGAAGGGAGTGATTAGCTAGAAGGGTGTGGTTAGTTAGAAGGGAGTGATTAGTTAGAAGGGAGTGATTAGTTAGAAGGGTGTGATTAGCTAGAAGGGTGTGGTTAGTTAGAAGGGAGTGATTAGTTAGAAGGGTGTGGTTAGTTAGAAGGGAGTGATTAGCTAGAAGGGTGTGGTTAGTTAGAAGGGAGTGATTAGTTAGAAGGGTGTGGTTAGTTAGAAGGGAGTGATTAGCTAGAAGGGAGTGGTTAGTTAGAAGGGAGTGATTAGTTAGAAGGGTGTGGTTTAGTTAGAAGGGAGTGATTAGTTAGACGGGAGTGGTTAGTTAGAAGGGAGTGATTAGTTAGAAGGGTGTGGTTAGTTAGAAGGGAGTGATTAGTTAGACGGGAGTGGTTAGTTAGAAGGGAGTGATTAGTTAGACGGGAGTGGTTAGTTAGAAGGGAGTGATTAGTTAGAAGGGTGTGGTTAGTTAGAAGGGAGTGATTAGTTAGACGGGAGTGGTTAGTTAGAAGGGAGTGATTAGTTAGAAGGGTGTGGTTAGTTAGAAGGGAGTGATTAGTTAGACGGGAGTGGTTAGTTAGAAGGGAGTGATTAGTTAGAAGGGTGTGGTTAGTTAGAAGGGAGTGATTAGTTAGAAGGGAGTGATTAGCTAGAAGGGTGTGGTTAGTTAGAAGGGAATAGCTAGTTAGAAGGGAGTGGTTAGTTAGAAGGGTGTGGTTAGTTAGAAGGGAGTGGTTAGTTAGAAGGGAGTGATAGTTAGAAGGGTGTGGTTAGTTAG
This sequence comes from Cepaea hortensis, assembly GCA_963921405.1. NCBI lineage: Eukaryota > Metazoa > Mollusca > Gastropoda > Stylommatophora > Helicidae > Cepaea > Cepaea hortensis. The sequence continues at coordinate 7,510,715 of OY992896.1, forward strand.
AAGGGAGTGATTAGTTAGAAGGGAGTGATTAGCTAGAAGGGTGTGGTTAGTTAGAAGGGAGTGATTAGTTAGAAGGGAGTGATTAGTTAGAAGGGTGTGGTTAGTTAGAAGGGTGTGGTTAGTTAGAAGGGAGTGGTTAGTTAGAAGGGAGTGATTAGTTAGAAGGGAGTGATTAGTTAGAAGGGTGTGGTTAGTTAGAAGGGAGTGATTAGTTAGAAGGGTGTGGTTAGTTAGAAGGGAGTGATTAGTTAGAAGGGAGTGATTAGCTAGAAGGGTGTGGTTAGTTAGAAGGGAGTGATTAGTTAGAAGGGAGTGATTAGTTAGAAGGGAGTGATTAGTTAGAAGGGTGTGGTTAGTTAGAAGGGTGTGGTTAGTTAGAAGGGAGTGGTTAGTTAGAAGGACGGGGTTAGTTAGAAGGGAATGGTTAGCAAGAAGGGAGTGAATAGTTAGAAGGGAGTGATTAGTTAGAAGGGAGTGATTAGTTAGAAGGGAGTGATTAGTTAGAAGGGAGTGGTTAGTTAGAAGGGCGTGGTTAGTTAGAAGGGAATAGATATAAGGGCGTGGTTAGTTAGAAGGGCGTGATTAGTTAGAAGGGAGTAATTAGTTAGAAGGGCGTGGTTAGTTAGAAGGAAGTGGTTAGTTAGAAGGGAGTCGTTAGTTAAAAAGGCGTGGCTAGTAAGAAGGGAGTGATTATTTAGAAGGACTTGGTTAGTTAGAAGAGAATGGTTTGTTAGAAGGGAGTAGTATTTTAAAAGGGCGTTGTTAGTTAGAAGGGAGTGATTAGTTAGAAGCCGTGGTTAGTTAGAAAGACGTGATTAGTTAGAAGGATGTTGTTAGTTAGAAAGGAGTGGTTAGTTGAAAAGGAGTGGTTAGATAAAAAGGAATGGTTAGTTAGATTAGAGTTGTTAGTTAGAATGGAGTGGTTAGTTAGACTGGAATTGTTAGTTAGAATAGAGTGGTTAGTTAGAAGAGCGTGATTAGTTAAAAGGGTGTGGTTAGTCAAAAAGGAGTAGTTAGTTAGATTGGAGTTATTAGTTAGAATGAAGTGGTTAGTTAGATTGGAGTTGTTAGTTAAAATGGAGTGGTTAGTTACAATGTAGTGGTTGGTTAAAATGGAGTGGTTAATTAGAAGGGAGTGATTAGTTAGAAGGGGGTAGTTAGTTAGAAGGGAGTAGTTAGAAGGGAGAGGTTAGTTAGTCATTTCCAACGTGTGTAAAAAAGAAAAAGAAAACACATACAGCTGAGACTGTGAATCGTACCTGAATGCTTAAGTCAGAGGCACACCTTGTACCTTTAAGCCACTCTGCGCACTATAGATTGTTGATTGACTGACTAGTTATCCACAACACACAATTGATTATTATTGAACGACTGACTAATTATCTAGAACATAAACTGATTATTGTTGAACGACTGACTAATTATCCAGAACAAACAATTGATTATTGTTGAACGGCTGGCTAATTATCCACAACACACAACTGATTATTGTTGAACGACTGACTAATTATCCAGAACATACAACTGATTATTGTTGAACCACTGACTAATTATCCAGAACACAATATTGATTGTTGTAGAACAGCTGACTAATTATCCACAACACACAATTGATTATTGTTGAACGACTAACTAATTATCCAGAACATACAACTGATTATTGGTGAACGACTGACTAATTATCCAGAACATACAATTGATTATTGTTGAATGATTGAGTAATTATCAACAACACACAATCAGGAGAACGAACTATGGTTACAGTAGAGGACAACGAACTATGGGTACAGTAAAGGACAAGGAACTATGGGTACAGTAGAGGACAATGAACTATGATACAGTAGATGACAACGAACTATGGGTACAGTAAGAGTACAACGAACTATGGTTACAGTAGAGGACAACGAACTATGGGTACAGTAGAGGACAACGAACTACGGGTACAGTAGAGGACAAGGAACTATGGGTATAGTAGAGGACAATGAACTATGGATACAGTAGAGGACAACGAACTATGGGTACAGTAGAGTACAACGAACTATGGGTACAGTAGAGGACAACGAACTATGGGTACCCTAGGTGACAACGAACTATGGGTACAGTAGAGGACAACGAACTATGGGTACACTAGGTGACAACGAACTATGGGTACAGTAGAGGACAACGAACTATGGGTACAGTAGAGGACAACGAACTGTGGGTACAGTAGAGGACAACGAACTGTGGGTACAGTAGAGGACAACGAGCTGTGGGTATAGTAGAGGACAACGAACTACGGGTACAGTAGAGGACAACGAACTAAGGGTACAGTAGAGGACTCCTCTACACAGCTCGAGGAGTGTGTTGGGTATATGGTGCTAAAACCACAGCTCTATACACCAACCAGAACCCGATACGCCATGAGGCTAATATCTCGCAGTTCGAATTTACTTCTCATGACATGTCCTGCTCCACCTCCTCCTTCCTCTTTGACTTTTTCTTCTTCCACTTCTTCTCTTCCTACTCCTCCATTCTTCTTCCTCTCCTCTTCCTCCTCCTCCTTCTCCTTCTCCTCCTCCTCCTCCTTCTTCTTCTTCTTCTTCTTCTTCTTCTTCTTCTTCTTCTTCTTCTTCTTCTTCTTCTTCTTCTTCTTCTTCTTCTTCTTCTTCTTCTTCTTCTTCTTCTTCTTCTTCTTCTTCTTCTTCTTCTTCTTCTTCCTCCTCCTCCTCCTTCTCCCCCTCCTCCTATTACCACAGTGAGATATTGTGGGGATATGTAAACATCTTTAAACATCTTTAGCTCTTTCCTGGTACTCACTTTCGACTGGGTCAGCCAACGGGCCTAGGTCAAATAAAAAAAAAATTCGCCTAAAAGAAAAATTCAACATTTACATTCAACATTACATTCAACATTACATTCAGCTTTACTTGCCATAGATTGCCGTAGGTTCATGTAATTGGTTTTGAGCCGTTAATTGAACTTGCTAAAGGTATTCCATGTTTTCAATGATCCCATAGACTCATACTTCCTGCTGCATGTTATCTTTGCGCATGTCTTTGCCATATTCTCCTTCCGGTTCCGTACACGGCAAACGAAATCAGCGAGTAGCCTGCTGTGAATTAATTTCAATTGATGTAGTGAGCTGTTACGTGGGAAACGAAACTACCGACCTCTAGTTACATGTTCAGACAGTTTTACTCAAAGTGTGCATTTTTTTGTTAATAACTAACCGGGCCAAAGTTCATCTTACAAAAAAGAGTAAATGCTTAAAAGCTGTTTCACATAAAACCGTAATGTGATTAATCCATGTGTAAAGAGAGAACTATAAACAGATTATAATATATTACCTTGCTAGGTTTGAGTTCAGAAATGGTTGATTTTCATTACTTTGTGTTTGATTAATTCTGCGTCTGTCAGCTCACACCGACTTTATTCCTTGTCGTGACTCACACAAACTTGCTCATCTTCAGGTGTTTGTATAAAGCATTTTTTGTTTCTCTTCTTCTATCCATCCTTCCTTCCTTTCATTATTACGTCGTTTCTTTTCTCCTTTCTTCGTTTTTGTTTTCATTACTTCTTTCCTTCAAAATGCTCCATCTTGACCTCTTTCCTCTTTATTCTCTTCTCTTCATCCTTATCATTTTCTTCCTGTTCTCCTGATCAACACTGCCTCCTTCTATCTTGCTTTCTGTCGTTTAATGTTTCTTTCTTTCCTCCCTCCCTTCGTTATTATTTAAATTCTTTCGTTCCTTCTTTTCAACGTCTTCCTTTCCTGTCTTCTTTTTTCCCTTCTCTTCTTCCTAATATCATTCTTTCTCTAGTTTATTCTTTCTTTCTCCCCCCCCTCCTTCTTTCATATTTGTTATGTTTAGTTCTTCCTTGTCCCCTCCTTTCTTTCCTGTCATCTTTCCTCCTTCCTGCTAAGTCTCAATTCCTTCTTTTCTTCCATCTATATTTCCATTGATTCTAATCATTCCTTCCTTCATTCTCTCCGTCCTCTCTCAATTCCTTCTTTTCTTCCATCTATATTTCCATTGATTCTAATCATTCCTTCCTTCATTCTCTCCGTCCTTTCTCAATTCCTTCTTTTCTTCCATCTATATTTCCATTGATTCTAATCATTCCTTCCTTCATTCTCTCCGTCCTTTCTCAATTCCTTCTTTTCTTCCATCTATATTTCCATTGATTCTAATCATTCCTTCCTTCATTCTCTCCGTCCTTTCTCAATTCCTTCTTTTCTTCCATCTATATTTCCATTGATTCTAATCATTCCTTCCTTCATTCTCTCCGTCCTTTCTCAATTCCTTCTTTTCTTCCATCTATATTTCCATTGATTCTAATCATTCCTTCCTTCATTCTCTCCGTCCTTTCTCATTTCCTTCTTTTCTTCCATCTATATTTCCATTGATTCTAATCATTCCTTCCTTCATTCTCTCCGTCCTTTCTCAATTCCTTCTTTTCTTCCATCTATATTTCCATTGATTCTAATCATTCCTTCCTTCATTCTCTCCATCCTCTCTCAATTCCTTCTTTTCTTCCATCTATATTTCCATTGATTCTAATCATTCCTTCCTTCATTCTCTCCGTCCTTTCTCAATTCCTTCTTTTCTTCCATCTATATTTCCATTGATTCTAATCATTCCTTCCTTCATTCTCTCCGTCCTTTCTCAATTCCTTCTTTTCTTCCATCTATATTTCCATTGATTCTAATCATTCCTTCCTTCATTCTCTCCGTCCTTTCTCAATTCCTTCTTTTCTTCCATCTATATTTCCATTGATTCTAATCATTCCTTCCTTCATTCTCTCCGTCCTTTCTCATTTCCTTCTTTTCTTCCATCTATATTTCCATTGATTCTAATCATTCCTTCCTTCATTCTCTCCGTCCTTTCTCATTTCCTTCTTTTCTTCCATCTATATTTCCATTGATTCTAATCATTCCTTCCTTCATTCTCTCCGTCCTTTCTCAATTCCTTCTTTTCTTCCATCTATATTTCCATTGATTCTAATCATTCCTTCCTTCATTCTCTCCGTCCTTTCTCAATTCCTTCTTTTCTTCCATCTATATTTCCATTGATTCTAATCATTCCTTCCTTCATTCTCTCCGTCCTTTCTCAATTCCTTCTTTTCTTCCATCTATATTTCCATTGATTCTAATCATTCCTTCCTTCATTCTCTCCGTCCTTTCTCAATTCCTTCTTTTCTTCCATCTATATTTCCATTGATTCTAATCATTCCTTCCTTCATTCTCTCCGTCCTTTCTCAATTCCTTCTTTTCTTCCATCTATATTTCCATTGATTCTAATCATTCCTTCCTTCATTCTCTCCGTCCTTTCTCAATTCCTTCTTTTCTTCCATCTATATTTCCATTGATTCTAATCATTCCTTCCTTCATTCTCTCCGTCCTTTCTCAATTCCTTCTTTTCTTCCATCTATACTTCCATTGATTCTAATCATTCCTTCCTTCATTCTCTCCGTCCTTTCTCAATTCCTTCTTTTCTTCCATCTATATTTCCATTGATTCTAATCATTCCTTCCTTCATTCTCTCCGTCCTCTCTCAATTCCTTCTTTTCTTCCATCTATATTTCCATTGATTCTAATCATTCCTTCCTTCATTCTCTCCGTCCTTTCTCAATTCCTTCTTTTCTTCCATCTATATTTCCATTGATTCTAATCATTCCTTCCTTCATTCTCTCTGTCCTTTCTCAATTCCTTCTTTTCTTCCATCTATATTTCCATTGATTCTAATCATTCCTTCCTTCATTCTCTCCGTCCTTTCTCAATTCCTTCTTTTCTTCCATCTATATTTCCATTGATTCTAATCATTCCTTCCGTCATTCTCCCCTACTGTTATTTTTTCTTTCTTTCATTCCTCCTTCCCCTCCTTCCTCTTTTCCTTCTGTCTGCGAATACCCATACAAATTCGTCCCAGAAACAGTTTCCTACCATGAATCTGTGTTGTAATAAGGCCATCACTTGATGTTGGCCTGGATGCACCTAGAAATAGATGGCAAATCTGTCCCTGACTCAGCAGGCAGCCAATCCTGTATCAACATTTCTAACGCGCCCGCTTGCAGAACAACCTGCTGTGAATTAATTTCCATTGATGTATTGAACTGTTACGTGGGAAACGAAACTACCGACCTCTAGTTACATGTTCATGTAAAAATAAAGTTGATTTGATTTGATTTGATTTGATTTTGTTCAGACAGTTTTAGTTAGTTTGCGGTGTTTGGTTAAAAACTAACCGGGTCAGAGATCATTCATCAAAATGGAATAAATTCACGAAAGCTGTTTCATGTAAAACTGTACATGTGAATCATCATGATCATGAGCCATGCCGGTAAGCGCAGGCGGTCATGTTTCGCCATCTCACATGATCACCCGAGTCGTGGATCAGCTCTGTGACCCTGTCTCGACCATACCACGTGGTCAAGCCATCCAGGTATTTACTTCTCTGCCTTCCCCTTGTTTTTCCCCCTCAATATTGCCAGTTGTCAGCTAGTTCTCAATTGTATTTCTTCTCATAACGTGCCAAAACAAATGTTGTGAACGTCTAATTTCTATAATCAGTTTATAGTTATCATTTGTTTCTTGTAGGACTTGCTCATTGGTTTTTCTGTCTGTCCATGGTATTTTTTGCATTTTCCTCAGAAACCACGGAGTTCATGCTTTGTGCGAGGTTTTCGGCAGACCTCCAAGAGGAAATAAACCGACTCATATGGGATAAAACCCGGTGCAATGAAGCCGATCCTCTTTTAACTCCATTGCTAGTACCCCTAAGCTAACCGCCGGCTCCGTGGCGAAGTAGTTACGGGCGCGGTTCGTAATCCCGTATACCCGCGTTAAAAAATAGCTGCCCGTGATTTGGCAGCAGACCGCGTTGCGCTGGTCTTTTACGAAATGGTATGGGTGCCGGTCGTTCAGAAATCAATGGCAAACTACTGAAAGTAAATCTTGCCAAGACATCAACAACAGAAACAAACGCTGGTGTTGACGGCAAACGTCCTGTAAATGATGTGCAACAAACTAACTAGGCTAACCATGGGCTAACTGCAAAACATAATTACGACACCTGAAAATCATTCACCGGCGGCACTACCTGGATCCGTTCACTCATATTTACCGGTAATGTCAAGGGTTTATTTATTCAGGGCGACATCGATTGGCTTAACCTCCGATCAAACACATCACTTTATTGCTTCGCTGCACTCGGATTGACCGTTTATTGCATTCATGGCTCCATGAGCCGCTTCGTGGACAGTGTACTCCTGCATAGAAGGGGATTATGTTGTCTAACGGACGTGTAAACAGTATGTAAGATTGATCTTGGTACAAGATAACAGAGTGAATGAACTTAGTCAAGGATTGAACCTGGTTGGGGATTACTAAATGAATGAATTGAATGTTTATTGTGGTATTTGCTGGAAGATCGAAAAAAGGGGCGTGGGGAAGGGAGGGATATACGTTCGGAGATTGAAGACACTCAATGACATAGAGATAGAGAATAGCAAATAGACATCATCATCATCGTCATATGTCGTGCCGATAAGTCTGGTCGGCCATGGATCGTGATCTGTCACCATAACCAGAGTCTTGGACCAAGTCTGTGATCTTCTCCAGTTTATTTCATGTGACCAAGTGTGGCCAGAATATTATTTCTTTGCCTTCCTTTTGTTTTGTTTTCCCAGCAACTAAGCAGTTGTCACTAACTTTCGAAGTATTTTTTTTTTTCGACATCGAGTGTTCGAAATTGTTTACTGTCTACATTTAATTTCTGTAATCAGTTTACGGTGTTTAATTATTATGCTTTTAAAGAACTCTTTCATTGGTTTTTCTGTCCGTTCGTGGTTTTCTTTGCAGTTTCCCCAGAAACCACTCTTCTACTGCCATTATATGTTTCTCCGTTTGTCTGTTTCATCATCATCATCATCATCATCATCATCATCATCATCATCATCATCATCATCATCATCATCATCATCATCATCATCATCATCATCATCATCATCATCATCATCATCACCATCACCATCATCATCACCATCATCACCATCATCATCATCATCATCATCATCATCATCATCATCATCATCATCATCATCATCATCATCATCGCCACCGCCACCGCCATCACCACCATCACCGCCATCATCACCATCATCACCATCACCATCACCATCATCTACTGCCATTATATGTTTCTCCGTTTGTCTGTTTCATCATCATCATCATCATCATCATCATCATCATCATCATCATCATCATCATCATCATCATCATCATCATCATCATCATCATCATCACCACCATCATCATCATCATCATCATCATCATCATCATCATCATCATCACTGCCATCATCATCATCATCATCATAACAGCCACCGCCACCGCCATCACCACCATCACCGCCATCATCACCATCATCATCATCACCATCATCATCATCATCATCATCATCATCATCGCTACCGCCACCGCCATCACCACCATCACCGCCATCATCACCATCATCACCATCACCATCACCATCATCTACTGCCATTATATGTTTCTCCGTTTGTCTGTTTCATCATCATCATCATCATCATCATCATCATCATCATCATCATCATCATCATCACCATCATCACCATCACCATCATCATCATCACCATCATCATCATCATCATCATCATCACCATCATCATCATCATCATCATCATCATCATCATCATCATCATCATCGCCACCGCCACCGCCACCGCTATCACCACCATCACCGCCATCATCAGCATCGTCAGTATCCTGCCCCCCCCCCCCCCCCCCCCCCCCCCCCCCCCTTTCCACCTAATTGTCTTAGACAGAGGCCGGGAATTTTTCACGTGAACTTCTAGTAATAAATTTCCCCTGGTCTCTGGGTAGTGAGATCGGACGCCCGTGTGTATTGTTGCACACGTAAAACATCCCTTGGCAGTTGGAAATCGAAAAAGTGTAGCCTAACGGCGTTGCCCGGGCAAAATTTCGAGTTAAAAATCTACATAAAGTATTACAGGATCCTCGCCTTGCTATAGAGTTCGTGCACTGAGCTGAGATTATCCGGACTCAGGCTTGAGTTAGGAGTAGTACGGAGCAATAATGGGTTACACCCGTGTGCCGTGATGTTGATCCGTCGACTAAACTGAAAAAAAAAAATGTTCCTTCTGTCACTGATGTTTCCTGTCTGGCTCTGTTCCTTCTGTCACTGATGTTTCCAGCCATCACGATGTTCCTCCATGTCTGCCATCTCGTTACATATTACTTACTTACTGTAAGTCTCTTTCTGATCTTCTTTGTCTGCCATTTATCTCCCATTGGGGCATGGGGCGTCTACCAAATCACGTTAACACATCCTATCTGTTGCTATCTCCTGCAGCTTCACACATATTCTCCAAGTATTATTCATCTCTGTCTTTAATTCTCTTCCCCGTAATATTTTAGGTCTCCCGCTATTTCATGTGCCTAGGGGGTTCCAGACAAGAGAGTGTCTAGTTATATTGTCTTCAGTTTCCTTAGCGTGTGTCCTACCTTATGGGTTCCAGACAAGAGAGTGTCTAGTTATATTGTCCTTAGGTTTCCTCAGCATGAGTCCTATCTTGTGGGTTTCAGACAGGACAGTGTCTAATTATATTGTTCTCAGGTGTCCCCAACGTGTGTCTTATCTTGTGGGTTCCAGACAAGAGAGTGTCTAGTTATATTGTCCCCAGGTGTCCTCAGCATGTGTCCTATCTTGTGGGTTCCAGACAAGATAGTGTCTAGTTATATTGTCCTCAGGTGTCCTCAGCGTGTGTCCTATCCAATGCCAGCGTTTTTCTCGCTCTTTTAGTTCTATATACTGTTCTACTCTTTTTACCCTCTCCCAGGCAATGATAGTTGGCAACTCTTGCAGTCCAAGGTATTCACAACATTCATCGCAACATTCATCGCAACATTCATCGCAACATTTATCGCAACATCCATCAGCTACCAAAAACAGTAGACTATGATTTATTTGATTTATGGACCGTCAGATGGAACTTTCGAATTCATCTTTTTGTCTTTCAGTGCCCCCTGTTTAATTATAGGCAGCATTTCACGAGGTGGAGGATATTCTCTGCAAGTTATTGGGTTTTTTTTTCAATCGAGATGAAGAAAGAGTCCTAAGAGCCTGGTAACTCATAAAAGAAGAAGACAGTTTACATTGTTCGGGTATGTCATGAGAAGGGAAAGTTAGAGTATGTTATCACAACGGGAAGGAAGGAAGACAAGAGAAACAGGGAGAGATTTAAAAAAAAAAGAGAAGATGCCGGGCAATTTGATATCAAGGTACGGAGGAACGTCGGTATCAAACATGACTAGCAGTACACAAGACAGAAGGCTGTGGACAGACATGATCACCAACACCACACGGTATGGACTATAAGAAGATTGGCAGTACACGAGACAGAAGGTTATGGACAGACATGATCACCAACACCACACGGCATGGACTATAAGAAGATTGGCAGTACACGAGACAGAAGGTTATGGACAGACATGATCACCAACACCACACGGCATGGACTATAAGAAGATTGGCAGTACACGAGACAGAAGGTTATGGACAGACATGATCACCAACACCACACGGCATGGACTATAAGAAGATTGGCAGTACACGAGACAGAAGGTTGTGGACAGACATGATCACCAACGTTACGAGGCATGGATTATAAAAAGACCTGGCAGCACAAGAGTCAGTAAGCGCCCACAAGGTCCACTTCCCACCAGGCAAGCTGAAATCCTAGCCACTCCGCCCCTGTATAAACGTAAACGGCGAGCACCATATACTCAACACATCCCAAGGCATGTAACAATGCCCTTAGCTCCAGTTGTGGTCAAAATATTTGAAAAGGGCGTCTTTCAAGTGTCATGTAATTGCTTTTAACCAAACGTAGCCATTGAAATAAAATCCCACACTCGTTGTACCCAAACACTGCCAGCGACAATTCTAACATTGAAACAAGACATTGTAATTCGAGGGAACAATCACTTTATCGAATTTCACAGAAATATGTCGTCTCGGGCTCTTGTACTGCGTGTCATTTGCTTTGTTCTCTATCTAAAGTTCTCTTGTTCTGTTTTAATGATTAAATTGTGTAGTTCTGACCAACTTGGTATTTCATAATACATCACAGATTGTCCTGAAAATATCAAAGAAAAAAAGATAAAAATGTCAGTGGTTGACACTGACGGATTTATATGTCAGGATTTCAGTTCTGAGACAAACATGACATTTTTCGAATGTGTCATTTGACTGTAAAATTAGCACTGAGATTTAATCACAATTAGTCGAGTTAACCTGCAGCTGTGTAATGGGACATTCGGATGTGAAAGGCCACGAGAGATCCGGTCGTTTGGCGGACATGACGGTGATCGAGGAGGGACGGATGGGCCAGAAAGCATCAATGCCATAAGGGAATGTCGTGTCCCCCTTTAAAGTGTCGTCCCTGGAGTGATGAGAGTCAACACCCACATTATAATATTTTTTTCCCTTATCAATATCCTGGAGAATCCACCAGCTTCCGTCCAACACACTCCATCAGCCCGTAGACACCTTTTCCTATCACTCTCTCACTGTCGTACTATGCCCCCTCTCATACTTCCCCAACGCAACATACTCAACAACTCTTGCTTCTAAAAATTAATAAAGATTAATTTATTAAAAGAAAAATGTAACGTATATGAGACGTGTATGCGAAGAAAATGTGTGACGTGTTCTATAAAGTGTGTAGAATCGGACTCTCAGATAACAACCCAGTCAGCTCATCCTAGCAAGGCTAGACCACAGCACGTTACGTCAGAACAGGTACATCTCACCCAGTGCCGAAACCATCTTGCCGGATACTGACTTGCCTCTGTAGACCTCTGGTAATCCCATTTCATGATCATCGAAATAGACACCGGTGGTAATAACAGTTAATCATGGACCGGTTGCACCCTACACAATGTACGTTCCTATCGTTCCTAAAGAATGCACAAGTCCTTTGTAGTGTGTACACAGTTATTAATGTTAATTGTTAATGTACTTGATCCTAACTCGTGTCTATCTAGCCTCAAGTATCATGTCTTGTGTTCTATTACACGAGATTATATCACACTATGTAACTATTATAATTAATGTTCTCGGTTAGTTACTACTGTCTGATGCTGTGTGGTGCATCAACAATCATCACCCCTCTTAGGTGAATCATCTTCCTTCTAGCTTTAGTTACGTTCTGTACGAAACTTTATTGACTGTTCAACTGGTGTTCTTCCGAATGGGATTTGAACCTTTCCTAAAACCTTGTTGAGTTGCCTCGGATCTGGTAGGGAACCTAGGATAGAAACAACACATCTGGTGATAGTACTAGTCACTGATCCTACCGGCTGAGTGTAAGCCTATTGCCTTGCTCAGTGATCTTTAGCTAACTAAACACTGTCATAGAGCAGATTAGCTACCCACCTAGGGCCGAATCAGGCTATGGCAAGGAAAGACCCATACAGAGTGCAAAACCCCAGCGGGCAATTTCCCCGTCTCCCAATTATCCATCATTACTCTATTCTCAACTAGTAAAGCTTATCAACACTTCACTAATCTATTTTCAACTAACAGAGCCAAGTATCACTTCCCTACTCTAGTTAGTTTTCCACTAACAGTGCTAATCATCACACTTTAGTTTTAACAAGGTTACAGTCTATATTAATTAGAACTAATAGACTATATTGACTACCTTATGCAAAACCGCCTCATTCCCGGGATGGCTACTACACTTTGCCATAACGACACATGCTAGTTAATCTTAAATTAATCTAACACTGTAGAGCTCTCCCACAAACACGTCCATCATAATCCACGGTTTTGGTCCACTCTGTTTCTCCCAATCATGGTTTATGGCAAAACCTAAAATTGGTCACGTGACATGGTTGATGTCCTGCAGGTGTTATTTTGGCATATCATCCATTGTCAAGAATCGATTTTCCCTTGCCTAGTCACTGTCAAAGTTGTCATCACTTGTTTTGACTCCCCCAACAAACTAACGAGTTACTGTATGATCCCAACAACAGTTTTCCCCAACAAGCTGCCAATCTTCTTGATGTTCCGGAAACTATAAATTGACAGATGGACTGTTTACTGTCCCTAGCTGCCAATTGCGGTTGTCTCTGACTGTTGATAAACTGTCAAAGCGATGTATGCATTCATCTCACTTCCGAATGTTCCTATTTTTGCTGACCAGATGTATAAGTACCGCTGTTATTTATGCCCGACCTGTTTGGGAACACGTGCAGCCACAACTATGAATGTTTTCTCTGTATTAGTTGAAACAATTGTCGCTTAGCAGATCGTCCGTTTAATCAGAAATCCTCTATAATAATCAACGGGTTAAACTCAAGGTTTTATTTTGTGACATAGGCCCCCTCTTAAGAGAGTAGTCCATCTCACTCTTCTCCACCGTGAGTTTAATCCAGATGATTCATTCTTTTTCCTCAGGAGCTGGGTGTCTTGACAAGAAGTCCGCTCCAACATTTTCATTCCCAGGAATGTACTCCACTGTGAAATTATAGGGTTGCAGTAACAACGACCACCGCATCAAACGTGCGTTGAGCTTCTGAGAAGTAGCCAGGAACATCAGGGGCTGATGATCCGACTGGACTCGAAACTTAACTCCATACAAATATGGCTGAAATTTTTGCACTGCCCATACGAGAGACAAGCACTCTCTCTCGACAGTTGAATAATTCCTCTCCGCCTGTAGAAGTTTCTTACTTGCGTATGCTACAGGTTTCAAAACCGAAGCATCGTCTTTTCCTTCCTGTAACAAAGCGGCTCCAATTCCAATCGCACTCGCATCCGTTCTCAACACAAATGGTTTTGAAAGGTCAGGGAGCTGTAATACAGGTTTGCTGACCAAGGCCTCCTTTAACTGACTATAGGCATTCTCACATTCTGGTGTCCAATTTATTTGGTCCGGGAATCCCTTTTTCAAGGTTTCCGTCAATGGAGCTCCCAATTCAGTGAAATGTGGGATAAATTTGTGGTAGAACCCACACAACGAGAGAAAAGATCGCACATCCTTCTTCGTTTTTGGCCTTGGGGCATTTCTGATTTTCTCCAGGTTCTTCTCTTCTGGAACAATGTGTCCTGGAGTGATGGTGTGACCTAGAAATTCCAGAGTCTGGTAACCAATCATGCACTTGGTTGGACGAGCAGTAAGCCCTGCTTCCTTGAGTCTATTAAACACTCTCTCCAAGGATTGTAAGTGGTCATCCAAGCTGTCACTGGAAATCAGAATATCATCCATGAAAGAGATGATGGACGGATCCTGTAAAGGATCAAGTAAAGACCTCATCATGCGTGTAAACACACTAGGTGCATTGCTGAGTCCAAAGGGCATGACCTTGAATTCGTAGTGTCCACTGGGTGTACTGAAAGCCAACAGTGGTCGAATCTCCGGTTTGACTGGTATCTGATAGTAACCCCGACTCAGATCCACCTTTGAAAAGTACCGAGCCTTATGGAGCCTAGCGAATAACTGAGTTGGATTCGGCAAAGGTTCCATCTGAAATTGTGTGTGACTGTTCAGAAGTCGGTAGTCTATACACAACCGGTGTTCTCCACTTGGTTTCCGTAACAAAACTACCCCTGCATTGTATGGGGATGTGGATGGTGCAATCACGTCATCCTCCAGCAGTTTCTGTATTTCCTCCTCCAGGGCCTTTTCTTTAGAGAATGGCACTGGGTAAACCTTTTGGCGAACAGGCTCCTGTGTGGTCAAAGTCATCTCGAACTCAACCAACCTCGTTCGTCCTGGTTTATCAGTCAGTATCTCCTTATGAGACTTGAGAACCTGGGTTATCTTTTCCCTCTCCTGGGAGGTCAGATCAGGGTTCACTTGTACATCCCTATAGGTTTCCTGGTGTACCAAGGGATATTCCCTGCCCTCGTTGGTTACCACTTCAGTCTCCACTGCAACTGCCATTGCCATGAGGTGAGCTGCCTTGTCTCCGGGTCTCTCTTCGTATTTCCGCAAGAGATTGATATGGAAAATCTTCGACTTTCCCCGGATCCGGATTTGATAGTTGGTTCTGGATATCACCCTTTCCACGGGAAATGGTCCTTGCCAACCTATCTCCAGTTTGTTGTTTCCCGTTGGGAGTAGCAACAAGACTTTGTCTCCCACCTCTAGAGATCTTTCTTTAGACCTACGGTTGTAATAAGCCGCATGTCTTTTCCTGGCCTTTTTCAAGTTTTGATTTGCCAGAGTCCATCCCTTGTGGAGTTTTTCTTTCAGTTCCTCCACGTATTTATAGGATGAGATCACTTCTTCTGACGTCCCCTCTTCAGTCCAACTCCTCAACATGGCTTCCAACGGTCCTTTGATTGGACGACCAAACAGCAACGTAGCGGGTGGTAGTCCAGTTGAGCTATGAGGAACTTCTCGATAGGCAAAGAGTGCTGCTGGGATATATTCATCCCACCTATCAGGTTTTTCCTGCGCTAGTTTCCTGAGCATTGTCATCAACGTGCCGTTGAAACGCTCTACTTGTCCATTGGCTTGAGGGTGGTAAGGGCTGGTATGTATGTGGTTAGAGTGAAACACCCTAAATACCTCCTCCATTAGTTTTCCACAAAACTGAGATCCATTGTCCGTCAGAATTTGATCCGGAAAGCCTAATCTGGTAAAGGCCTCCATCAGTGCGTCCGCCACTCTTTTCGAGTCTATCTTGGTCAACGGTATGGCTTCACCCCACATTGTACAGCAATCCACCATTGTGAGTATATACATGTTCCTCTTCCTAGTCCTGGGAAGTGGCCCCACGATATCGATGGCTACCCTCTCGAAAGGAGAGTTCATGATGGGCATCTCACCCAACACCACCGGTGCTGTCCAGTGTTTCGGTGCCACCCTCTGGCACTCAGGGCATGACTTCACATACCGACGCACATCATCTGTCATTCCCGGCCAATAGTAATGGCAGGAAATCCGCTGCATGGTGGCGGCAATACCCATGTGTCCACTAAAGGAGATGGTATGCCCATATAAAGAATCTGGGACCGGTGAGCTTTCGGGACGACCAACTGACCGTATAGGTTGTCTCCTCTTCCTGCTCTCCTGTAGAGTATCCTATTCTTCATGTAGTACTGCCCCGTCCTGGTGGATCAGCACTTTTCTGCAGCTTTCTGTAGCAAGGACGTAAAGTATCATCCTCACTCTGGGCAGTTCGTAGCTCCCCCGGCATTGGGTTAGTCACAATTGCGTCTGCCTCTTCCGTTTTCGTCTGAGAGCGAGTCTGCATTGCTCCCATATGGATTGGCTCCCTGGGCATTCCCAGAAAGACATACCGGCAACCTAGGATGACTGGAAAAATGGGATCGGTCAATACAGCGGCCTTGATGGTGCCGGTGACGTACCTTGACCGAATCTCCACATTAGCAATGGGCAACTTCATGACTACAGCACTCTTCTGTGCAGGCTGTATCTCCATGGTTTCACCTGTGAATTGTTCTGGATGTACCAGATCCGCAGAAATCACGGCCTCCCCGTCCAGTCCTGTGTCGTATAAACACTCCACTTGACGACCGTTAACCTCTACCAATTCCACTACAGGTGGTTTTTCCTGGTCTGGAGTCTCTTCCTCGGCCTCGACCTGTTCGGTGGGCTCCTTAGGTTTCCCGGGGCACCCGACGAATTGAGTGTCTCCTGACTTTCCCCTGCAGTCAATAGCATTGTGCGTATTCGACTTGCATTGTTTGCACCATTTCCCTGTCCTAGATTTTCTATTGCCGGACTTGAGTGAGCTCTCCTGGTGGCGAGCATCCTTGTCGACCTTGGCATTTTCCGTGACAACCTCCTTGGAAGTCACTTGACATGCTGCGAAGTGAGGGTTCTTAGCCTTCGATTTGCAGTCCCTCGTATTGTGAGAGGGTGACTTACAAATTGAACACCACTTCTCCGACCACGGTCTTTTTGGTGTAGAGCTTGAAGTGCTCTTGCTTCTCTCCTTCTTCTTCTCTGAACTATCCTCTGATTTTTGCACATAAGGTTCCCACTTTTTGGTCCCTGAGTTTTTGGCTTTCTTCTTATCATGTTTCTCTTGACTTTTGGTGTTGGTGGAAAGGTTTTCCCCTGCCTCCCCATGTACTTCGACGAACCGTTCTGCTAATTTAGTCACGAGGTCAATACGTTCCGCTCCTTGTTCTCCCAGGAACGTCCTGAGAGGTTTAGACATTTGCTTCTTCAGCTGGTCGACCACCATGAGCTCTTCCAGACTCTCATAGTCATGTGCGAACCCAGCCAAATCCATCCACTTATGGAGATAAGATTTAAGACGCAAACTGTAGGCGGCAAACAACTCCCCCGGTTCTCGTTTCGCTGCTCGAAATTTTTTCCGGTAGGTATGTGACGTAACCTCGAATCGTTTCAGCAGAGCCGTCTTTAACTCGTCATAATTGTTCTCATGTCCTGGTGGCAGGCGAGAATAAACCTCGTATCCGTTCCACGTAAACCCTGGGATAGCTTGAGATTCCATTTGTTATGCTCCAGACCCATAGCAACCGACATAGCCTCGAAGCGTTGAAGGTACTGGTCAATCTTCTCTTTGTCCTCCTCGTAGACCGCTAAAGGAAACTTCATAGCATGGTACCCATGTCCACCTACTGGTGTTGAGCCTGGGATGGAGGAACCTCCAACTGCTCCCTCAGTTTCTCCATTAGATTGACTCTTGAGCTCGAGTTCCCGCATCCGGTACTCGTGCTCCCTCTTCTGTGCTTCCTGTTCAGCTTCTAATTTCCTAGCTGCTTGCTCAGCTTCAAATTTCCTAGCTGCTTGCTCAGCTTCCAATTCCATCCTTCTCAATTCCAACTCGGCCTTTCGATCTTCCCTTTCTGCTTGACGATACTCTCTCTCCACTTCCTGTATGTAATCCGTTAGAGCAGACCCCGACAATCCCATGTCTTCCCCCTTTGCCCTTAATTCTAACGTGCTTAGTTTAGGGGTGGCCATTTTACAGAGAGGTAAGCTAGCAGGTCGAGTACAATATAACTGCAAATTACTATACAGATATATGAACAAGTACTATAAATCTAGATATTACCACACATAGCACATTCACTCAGTGACAAGAGTAGAATCAGGACCACAGACCTATGCAGACGTGTGAAGTGTGAACAGGTAAGATATTAGTCCTAACCCCTATCCACATTCACTCTAGCTGGATTCTCCAATATGATATCTCCCTCTTATAACTAAGGATCCCGTGTCAAAAGACCCCGTTGTCAGAAGATCCTACTGTCCAAGGATTCCGTTTACGAGAGATCCCGCTGTCCAAAGATTCCGTTTACGAGAGATCCCGCTGTCCAAAGATCACGTTTACGAGAGATCCCGCTGTCCAAAGATCCCGGACGAGCCCCCAATAATGTCGTGTCCTCCTTTAAAGTGTCGTCCCTGGAGTGATGAGAGTCAACACCCACATTATAATATTTTTTTCCCTTATCAATATCCTGGAGAATCCACCAGCTTCCGTCCAACACACTCCATCAGCCCGTAGACACCTTTTCCTATCACTCTCTCACTGTCGTACTATGCCCCCTTTCATACTTCCCCAACGCAACATACTCAACAACTCTTGCTTCTAAAAATTAATAAAGATTAATTTATTAAAAGAAAAATGTAACGCATATGAGACGTGTATGCGAAGAAAATGTGTGACGTGTTCTATAAAGTGTGTAGAATCGGACTCTCAGATAACAACCCAGTCAGCTCATCCTAGCAAGGCTAGACCACAGCACGTTACGTCAGAACAGGTACATCTCACCCAGTGCCGAAACCATCTTGCCGGATACTGACTTGCCTCTGTAGACCTCTGGTAATCCCATTTCATGATCATCGAAATAGACACCGGTGGTAATAACAGTTAATCATGAACCGGTTGCACCCTACACAATGTACGTTCCTATCGTTCCTAAAGAATGCACAAGTCCTTTGTAGTGTGTACACAGTTATTAATGTTAATTGTTAATGTACTTGATCCTAACTCGTGTCTATCTAGCCTCAAGTATCATGTCTTGTGTTCTATTACACGAGATTATATCACACTATGTAACTATTATAATTAATGTTCTCGGTTAGTTACTACTGTCTGATGCTGTGTGGTGCATCAACAATCATCACCCCTCTTAGGTGAATCATCTTCCTTCTAGCTTTAGTTACGTTCTGTACGAAACTTTATTGACTGTTCAACTGGTGTTCTTCCGAATGGGATTTGAACCTTTCCTAAAACCTTGTTGAGTTGCCTCGGATCTGGTAGGGAACCTAGGATAGAAACAACACATCTGGTGATAGTACTAGTCACTGATCCTACCGGCTGAGTGTAAGCCTATTGCCTTGCTCAGTGATCTTTAGCTAACTAAACACTGTCATAGAGCAGATTAGCTACCCACCTAGGGCCGAATCAGGCTATGACAAGGAAAGACCCATACAGAGTGCAAAACCCCAGCGGGCAATTTCCCCGTCTCCCAATTATCCATCATTACTCTATTCTCAACTAGTAAAGCTTATCAACACTTCACTAATCTATTTTCAACTAACAGAGCCAAGTATCACTTCCCTACTCTAGTTAGTTTTCCACTAACAGTGCTAATCATCACACTTTAGTTTTAACAAGGTTACAGTCTATATTAATTAGAACTAATAGACTATATTGACTACCTTATGCAAAACCGCCTCATTCCCGGGATGGCTACTACACTTTGCCATAACGACACATGCTAGTTAATCTTAAATTAATCTAACACTGTAGAGCTCTCCCACAAACACGTCCATCATAATCCACGGTTTTGGTCCACTCTGTTTCTCCCAATCATGGTTTATGGCAAAACCTAAAATTGGTCACGTGACATGGTTGATGTCCTGCGGGTGTTATTTTGGCATATCATCCATTGTCAAGAATCGATTTTCCCTTGCCTAGTCACTGTCAAAGTTGTCATCACTTGTTTTGACTCCCCCAACAAACTAACGAGTTACTGTATGATCCCAACAACAGTTTTCCCCAACAAGCTGCCAATCTTCTTGATGTTCCGGAAACTATAAATTGACAGATAGACTGTTACCTGTCCCTAGCTGCCAATTGCGGTTGTCTCTGACTGTTGATAAACTGTCAAAGCGATGTATGCATTCATCTCACTTCCGAATGTTCCTATTTTTGCTGACCAGATGTACAAGTACCGCTGTTATTTATGCCCGACCTGTTTGGGAACACGTGCAGCCACAACTATGAATGTTTTCTCTGTATTAGTTGAAACAATTGTCGCTTAGCAGATCGTCCGTTTAATCAGAAATCCTCTATAATAATCAACGGGTTAAACTCAAGGTTTTATTTTGTGACAGGGAAGCTACACGAACTGATGACTTTAAGGACGCTTGGAAAACTGTTTCTTAGGCCAGAGCCAAGGACATGGGGGAAACAAGCAAGAGGGTCGACTTTATTGTTCCATGTTTTATCCCATAAGGCTCGAACTCTTTCCGAAGTCACTGCATTGAAGCCTTGCTTCTCTAACAACTTCGCTAGGCTTAACATTGAATGCATCACCCAGCAGGATTCAATACTGTTGTGGATGCAACTGTATAACTCTGCTGTCTTATCTCTATATATTCATAACTGACAGTTTACTGAATATCGTAAACTGATTAGAGACATTAGACGTAGACAGTCAAACTGCATCAACTGCATAACTCTGCTGTCTTCTCTCTATATATTCATACCTGATTGTTTAATGAAGATCGTAAACTGATTAGAGACATTAGACATAGACAGTCACAATTTTTTGGGCATGTTATGAGAAGAAATGAATTGGAGAACTTGGTGACAACTGGCAAGATCGAAGGGAAGAGACCAAGGGCAAGGCCTAGAAGTAAATAACTGGATGGCTTAGCCTTGTGGCATGGTCGAGACAGGAACAGGAGCTGATCCATGACTCTGGTGATCGAGTGAGATGGCAAAACATGACCGCCCTTGCTTACCGGCATGACACATGATGGATGGATGGACTGTTTACACACCTTTGGCCACACATGTCCTATCTGGCACTATGGCAGCCGAACTGTACTCAACCTTTGTAGTAAAAGAGCACATTTCAAAACCGTACTGAACCCAACTTTTGTGCCTTCTTGACAACAGAGGAGTTGTGTTTATTCTATCATTTTGTGTTGTTTTCCCCTTTCTATCTGTTTGTTTTGTACTGTCCTTGAAAAAGATTCTTAGAATTGAATCATCGGTTGTTTGTTGTGTCCTATAATATTTATTATTTTTAAAATTTTATTACTCCATTATTATATATTGTTTGGGTTCCAAATGTTGCTGTATGTAGCCGAGGCGCGGTGTTGGGGTGAGCGCCCAACATTGCTCAAATACCTCAATGGCTCGTGAATACATAACCTATGCAGCAAAAGTCCAACTCCTGGCCTTCACGTGGCGGACCTGTTTAAACTAACAGGAGAAGGGGCGACGGCGAGTCTCTGGCGCCGGAAAATAACCAGTATGCTCTAGATGTGTATGCACGTACATGCATGCGCAGACAGGCGTGTGCGCGCGTACACATCTACACTCGAGTGAGACCACAGTCTGCTCTAGCAAAGAAAGGTGCTGAAGACGGAGGCAACCAGCCAAGAGGCGCACCACAGAAATCAGGATGCCACGCAATCACGCAAAATGGAATATGTCAACTACTGCTAATCGTTATGGTGCTCGCCCTGCTTTGGACCCCCAGGCAGGTGCAGTGCCGGGCCCTATGTCTCGAAAGGGTCCAACCCCAACTACTGGAGGTCCTTCTCAGATGTCCTGTGGAGCCAGGGGACATGAGAATAGGACGACTGGCCATACTAAACGAAGACTTAAAATAATGCACTGGAATGCGGAGGGAGTCAGCAACAAAAAAATAGAATTAGAACAAATCTTGGACCAAGAAAAAGTAAGCATATGTTGCTTGCAAGAAACTCACCTCAATGAAAATATAGCCTTCAAAATCAGAGGCTACCAGTGTTACCGATCTGACCGAAAGAACAGGCGAAAAGGTGGGATACTGACCCTTGTAAGAAACAACATCATGGCTTCCCAAATCAAAGTCTACATGGAAGGGGCTGAGTATCAGACACTTAAACTTAAGACAGGTAAAACAGATCTACATCTGATCAATTACTACTGTCCAAGTGACCGCCAACAGGCACTGAACACTCTACCACTAAAAGAAAAAATGATTGTGTGTGGCGATTTCAACAGCCACTCGCAGAGCTGGGGCTATGATCACATGGACCAGAGAGGAGAGAGACTGGAAGACTGGCAGGATGAGAATAGATTCATGTTGATTAACAAGCCGTCCGACCCACATACTTTCTACTCGAGATCATGGCACTCTACAACTACACCTGACCTGGCTTTTCATTCACCAGACCTGGAGTGGAACATTACACGAACTGTTGGGAAACAACTTGGTTGCAGTGACCATCGGCCAGTCTTTCTAACCGTAGAAAATGAGCTTGTAAGTGAAAGCAGCACCCTCTCGAGGTGGAACTACAAGAAAGCAGACTGGGCAATGTACAAGCATCGCACCAGCATACTGGTTAGAAACCTGAACACTGAGAAAGACATAAATAAAGCAGTTGAAGAGTTTGGGAAATGCATACTACAGGCAGCGCGAGAAACAGTACCAAGAGGAGCCCGTAAACAATATAAACCCTACTGGAGTAGTGAACTGGAACAGTTGCATAATGATGTTGAAGTGTGTAGAAAGCAAGCAGAGGCCACACCCAGCCAAGAGCACCACAATAAATTCCAGCATGCAAAAGCCAAATTTCAAAGGGCCAAGATGCAGGCTAGACGGAAAAGCTGGCAGGAGAAAACAGAGTCTCTGAACTTTGAAAGAGACACAAGGAAATTGTGGAAGCTAATAAAACAGCTTAATGACGAGGGCACAGGGAGAAACTCAAAAATTGCACTACATAAAGATGGAAAAATCTTAACAAGAAAGCAAGCAGCTGACCATTTTGCGGACTCGTTCGCACAAGATAGCAATATCAAAATTAGTCCAGAGAAACAACAAGAGATTCGAGAGAAACGACAACATACAGGACAGAAGGAAATAGTACATGAGGTTCTGGAGGCACCCATCACAATCAGCGAACTGGAGCTAGCCATATCAAAACTGAAAATTAGAAAGTCACCAGGAGCTGATGGTATCTCCAATGAAATGATCAGGAACCTAGGAACAGAGGCCAAAACAAAGCTGTTGCAGATCTTCAATAACAGCTGGACCTTAGGCAGTGTTCCACAAGCCTGGAGAGAAGCAATCATGATACCCCTCCTAAAATCAGGGAAAGATGGTTCCATTGCCTCTAGCTACAGACCAATTAGCCTCACCAGCTGTCTCTGCAAAACACTGGAGCGCATCATCAATCACAGACTGCAGTGGTACATTGAAAGTAAAAACATCCTTGTGCCACAGCAGGCTGGCTGCTCTACGGAAGATCAGACAACCTACCTCTCTCAAGAAATTGAGGATGCATTCCAAGAGAAGAAGCTGGTGCTCGCGGCATGGATAGATCTGAAGAAAGCCTTTGACAAAGTCTGGAAAGAAGGTCTGATGAAGAAACTGAGAAACTGCAAAGTCAATGGAAGAATGTACAAATGGGTGAAAGCATACTTGCACAACAGAAGAGCCCGAGTACAGATAGACGGACTCAAGAGCAAGAAAGTACTACTGCGTCACGGTGTCCCCCAGGGCGGAGTCTTGTCCCCCACACTTTTTCTAATCTTCATCAATGATCTTGTTGCTCACCTACCGCATGGAATTAAAGCGGCAATGTACGCCGATGACCTGGTTCTATGGAGCACAAATGAATATGCATCAGTGGCCACCAGATTGCTACAAAGAGCTGTAGATACGTTTGCTGCATGGGCATATAGATGGTGTGTCAGCATAAACACTGACAAGTGCAGCACCACCCTATTTACCCTCTCTCCAAAACAAAAGGCAGGGATCATCCAGATAAATGGAACACCCCTAAGAGAAGATAAAGAACCAACATACCTTGGAGTAACATTTGATGGCAAGCTGACATGGAGAAAGCACATCAACAAAGCAGTAGCAAAAGCCAGAAGGAAAATAGCCATCCTGAGAAAGCTAAGTGGAACCACATGGGGAGTCAGTACGAAAATACTTAGCAAAGTTTACCAACAGAGCATACGACCACACCTGGAATATAGGTCAACTGCGTGGTGTTCAGCATCAAATACCACACTACAAGAGCTGGACAAGGTGCAAAATCAAGCACTTAGAGTCACCACAGGAGGGATGAGATCAACCCCTATAGTGGAAATGGAGAAGATGGGGAGGACACAGGCACTGAGTGAGCGCAGAGATACGAAAACGCTAATACAAGCAGAAAAGTTCCTCAGCTTGCCAGGCCACCCTATGAAGAACAGATTTGAAAACCTAGCTATGGGGCGGTTGAAAAGAAGTAGTTTTATCCACCAGGCCAAACGACTCTGCAGAGAAACCACTGATCTGCCCACAGTTGGTATCCCCCTAACAACTATTCCAGAGCGAACTCCATGGAAAGATGAGCATAGACTATCGTTACAAATCCAGACAAAAGTGAGAGGAATATTTGACAAGGAAGAACAGAACAGTGTGCAGCGCAGAACAGCCACTCTCAGCTTCCTTGATGAAGAATACCCACAGGACCTCTGGATCCGAGTCTACACAGATGGGTCAGCACAAAATGCTGTTCGAAATGGAGGAGCGGGAGTGTACATAGAATACCCAAATAATACTAGGGACACAGCCAGAGTACCGACAGGAAAGTACTGCCATAACTATGATGCCGAAATTGAGGCAATCAAGATAGCAACAGAGAAATTACTAAATAACAGCAATGGTACACAACCTGTGGTGCTACTAACAGATGCAAAATCAGTACTCGAGGCGCTCCTCTCTGGGAAATTGCCAGTACTAAGGACACTACTTTCTGAACTTAGCAGTCAGCATAAAGTCACCATACAGTGGATACCATCCCACTGTGGAGTACCCGGAAACGACAGAGCTGATCAATTGGCTAAGGAAGGAGCCAAAGAGGAACAGCCTGATGTGCCCGTTACATACCACCAAAAGAAAAGAATGATCAAATCAGTCAGAAAGCCACCAAAACCTGCTCAAGATGACTACCACATTATGGACAGACCAGAACAAGTCATTATTCTGCGCCTCAGAACAGGACACAATAGATTACGCAACCACATGTATACAAAATTCAAGATTGGTGAAACAGCCATGTGCACATGTGGATTGGCGTCGCAGACAGCAGAGCACATACTCCAAGACTGCCCAAAATATAACATATCTAGGCAAACCTTCTGGCCTAGAGAGACGACAGTGGAAGAAACTCTATGGACCACTGTGTGAACTGAAAAAAAAAAAAACAGTTCAATTCATGCAAGAGACGACATTGCAGATATAGACATATTTCAAGCGAACGAAAGAAGAAGAAGAATATATTGTTTAATTATTTCTGGTTTTGGATAGTTTTCAGTCTGTTTTCACCTTTATGGAGTCCATTGTAAGATATGTACATTGTGTCTCTTTTTAGTATGTCTCATCTTTTCGCAGGAGCTAAATATACCTATTTGTTTGTTAATTCATACTCTTTCCTAAGGACAGTCTGCTGAAAGCTTGGCACAAAACACGAACTCCGTAACTCCAGCGACGACCCCCAGTTGCACTCTGGAACCGAACAATGCAGGTTGCATTCAAACCCACACCGTCAGAACGCGAGGCAGGCGGCGTTATACATACCCCACGGACCTCCAGAGGGACATGGGAGTGGAGCGTGATATATGTCCACACCCGTGATATATGTTCACACCCGTGATTTATGTTCACACCCGTGATATATGTTCACACACACGACATAAGTTCGCACCCGTGATTTATGTTCACACCCGTGATATATGTTCACCCCCGTGATGTATGTTCACACCCGAGATATATGTTCACATCCATGATATATATTCACCCCCGTGATATATGTTCACACACGCGATATATGTTCTCACTAGGTTACCGGTCAGCTTGGATAAACTCTGCAATGCTGTTTTCACATCCCGGTGATTTCACTTTTCTGTAGATGTTTACCGCCCACTCTACTTCGTCTAGTCTTGGTTCTGTAGATGTTCACCGCCCACTCTACTTCGTCTAGTCTTGGTTCTGTAGATGTTCACCGCCCACTCTACTTCGTCTAGTCTTGGTTCTGTAGATGTTTACCGCATACTCTACTTCGTCTAGTCTTGGTTCTGTAGATGTTTACCGACCACTCGACTTCGTCTAGCGTTGGTTTTGTGGATGTTTATCGTTCACTCGACTTCGTATAGTGTTGGTTCTGTTGATGTTTACAACCCACTCGACTCTGTCTAGTGTTGGTTCTGTGGATGTTTATAGCCCACTCGACTCCGTCTAGTGGTGACTCGCGCACTTTCTCTGCTGACATTTCGCTGTTGTATGTTTTGCTGTTTATCATTTTTATTTAACTCATCTTGCGCAAATCTGTGAAAATGCAAGAGCTTTGGCAATTTTAATCGCACTTCCCTTGACTCACTGACTGACTGTACGACTGACTGACTGACTGACTGACTGACTGACTGACTGACTGATTGTATGACTGACTGACTGTATGTTTGTTGTTGTGTGTCCATCAAGAATGATGATGACCTTTCATTTCATCCAGTGGGGTTGAAAGTGATTTCTAACATGGTTGGTTAGGCCTATTTTGGCTCGAAATGTTCTTTGACAATGTGGACACAGAATGCTTGACGTTCCAGGAGGAGGATCTCATGCAGTGGTTTTTCTGTCCATCCTTTTCTTTAAGTTCCTGCAGTCCTGGTTGCTTCACAAGTGACTGCACCTTTGCGTAATGACGTTCGCCACGAATGTCGGTCTTTGGCAGAAGTCTCACAAGCGTCATGATGAAGTCCACAAGTTTTTAGTGAGGTCTTCAGTGTGTCTTTAAAGCATTTCCTCTGGCCGCCTTGGGAGCGTTTAGCATAATGCAGCTCGCCGTAAAAAAAATTCGTTTAGGGAGCCTGTGATCTGGCATGCGAGTCAAGTGACCATCCCAGCAAAGTGTATGACTGACTGCATAAGTATGACTGACTGACTGACTGACTGACTGACTGACTGACTGACTGACTGACTGACTGACTGACAGCAGCAAGGCACACCCGTCTCCTATATTGTATTTGTCTTGATTCTAAAGTGTCTGGTCATTACTATTAGTCGTCATCATCATCATTTTCCACTCTTGCCGTCAAGCGTCGTGGGGAGGAATAGTTGACGTGCCAGCCCCCGATGGGTGGCACAGGATAGTTTCATTCCGTGTGATTGTACAATATCTTTAATGTCGTCAATTTATTTCCTTCTCGGGTGTCCTCTTGCTCTCGTATCAAATCTTCTTTTATGTAGCGCCAGAGCTGGTAGTTGATGGTGTTGCATTCTACCGAGATGGCCGAACCATTTGATTCTCTGTCTTTCAGTATATGTGGCAAATTGTCTTGATCCCACTGTCATCATCATATTTTTACTCGGTTATTTATTATCTGTCGTTTTGCGGATATGAGTATATTTGGATATGTCAGCATAGATGATAATTGATACGAGGGTGCTTCAAATGAAAACCTTAAATGGTTTTATTTGTGTGTGTGTGTGTGTGTGTGTGTGTGTGTGTGTGTGTGTGTGTGTGTGTGTTCGTGTGTGTGTGTGTGTGTTCTGAAAAAAGCAAAGAACAAATGTATCATTTCTCGATGTAGTCACCACTGCGTTTAGTGCAAGTCCTTCATCGCAGATAAAGTGCTTGGATTCGTGTGTAATAAAATTCTCTTGGTCACTACTCGGTGTGCCTGACCAGGTAATGTACAGCTGTCGCAGAAGTCAGGCCGTTTTGAAACTACATATTCCACTCATACACCTGCTAGACTCACAGGCAAGCATCACCACACTGGACCTTCATTCGAAGATGCATTTTTATCGGTTTCGCTGATAAAAAAAAACAACAACGGATAACAGAACGCTGTTACTCTTTGATGCATGTCAAAAGTGGGGCGGCCATCTTTAAACTGTTCTTATGACAATGAGCAAAGATAATACGCCAACAAATGACAGATAACGTGGCAGGAAACTGCTTAGAGGGGAAAAAAATTTCTACGGAGGAAGAGGCGGCCTGTCTATCCTCACTTAGCTAGATGACGGCCACAGGAGTCAAACCCTCGTATATAACCTCCGCTCAACTACTCTAACGCGCCCGCTTCTACTGAGCAAGCCAAAGGATAAGCCTCTCCGTCTTTCACGCTTTAGAACAAACACTGGGACGTCAAATGAGAGAAGAACAATATCCACTTAAGACGTGTCTTGCTGACCTGTTTACTGCCTGCAGACGACGACGTCTGTGCCAAGCTCGACATTGTTCTAGTTAACGGTCCGCGCCAGTTGCAGACTTATCTTGTCTGCCAGGTCTGTGTATTCCGGGGCTCCGAGCACCGAGTGCTCTTTCATTCAGATTTAATTTCTGGTTATAACTCATACTGATTGCGTTGTATTTTGTTGATTAGTGTGTTAATACAAAGCATTCATTTGTCTCGATCCCCCCTCCCAACCTCCTCTCTCCCCTCCCTCCTATCTCTTCCTCCCCTCTCTGTCCCTACCTCCTCTATCTCCCTCCCTCCTCTCTCCCTCCCGCTCTCTCCTCTCTCCCTCCCTGCTCTATCTCTCCACCTCCCCTCTCCCCCTCCCCCTCTCTCCTCTCTCCCTCCCTGCTCTATCTCCCCTCTCTCCCTCTTTTCTCTCCCTCCCCTCCCTCCTTTCTTCCTCTCCTCCCTCTCTCTCTTTCTCTCTCTCACGCTCATATATTCTAATTCATTCATAGGACAGAGCATACACATTCATTCCTTTACGCACATAACAAACCATTCTCTCACATACAGACACATAATAAACCACTCCCCCCCCCCCCCCCCCCACACACACACACACACAAAATAAACACCCACACAATATTATATTAATGAGCCAGATTTCTTTAAAGTTTGAATTGTGTAGAATATCACTCTTGGCGACTGGGTACATGGGGCAAGATCCACACACACGTGACTACACCGCATTACGCCGATCCACACACACGTGACTACACCGCATTACGCCGATCCCTTTTCCTAAAATAGCATTTTCTTGTGCCAGTTGTGTGACGCGGGGGTTCACCCCGAACCCACCTGGTCACGACACAATCCAACCTGGAGGAAGATCTACACTTAAGATAGCCACAAATCCTTTCATCTGTCGAGGATTAACTTTCGATCACCACATGACTAATCTCGGTGTCCTATTTCCTGAGCGATCTTTTTCATGTTTATTATAATCTTACATTCAGTTCAAAAGAGGTCAGATTATCATGACTGCACTCCGATCACGTCCGTAAGTGCGCTATCATTTCGGTAGTAAATGCATCATCATTCAGAGATTAAATTTTGCCAGTAGTGAGGTGACAAAAAACTCCGCAACGAAGCAAGCACGACATGAAGTTTCCTCAAAAGCAGTTCACCTTCCAGGAATGTTGAGGCCCTTTATCTTGGTGACTACAGGTGTCTTTCTCCTGCTGCAAATTCGAACCGTGTTTCGAGATGTTGCGGTGTCTTCGTGCTTTGCATTATCTGCGTGCTTTGCGTTGTATTCGTGCCTGTCCCATAACTGCGAACTGTGCCTGCTCCAAAACCACATCTCTCTCGGAGAGGAGAGCCTCGTGCACCCGGTGCCTCGTGCCCTCACACATCTCCTAGCACCCGTGGCTGTGGGAAACCGGCTTCTTCCCTGGTCGATTGCCTCCGCCGCCTCCACGAACACGGACCGCTAGGCGCCAATATACGTCTTCGCTGCCTTGTTGTCTTCTTCGTGCCCTGTGGTATGCTAATCTTGAATTAAACAAATATATTGAGACGTCATCATCATCATCATCATCATCATCATCATCATCATCATCATCATCATCATCATCATCATCATCATCATCATCATCATCATCATCATTACCATCATCATCATTCCAATCACCACCACCACCACCACCATGATCATCATCATCGTCACCATCAATGATCAATAATCAATCATGATGATGACGACGATGATGATGATGTAGGAAGTGCGCTGCGAAACGCGGCTCTCAGCATAGCTCACCGGAAACAATCCATGGTCATCATGTCCGCCCACAACCTCCTGTCTCTTATGCCAGCAATCCATGTCTGGCAGTTCGCTGCTACTTGTTGTAGATCTTGGATGTTCACTTGGCCGTTGAATGAGCCTTCTCTGATGATGGTTCTACGCAGGGTCTCTTTTGGTCTTCCCCGTTTTCCTTTCCTTACCGGTGACCATATGAAGGCTTGATAGGGGAGTCTTGTCTTGTCCATTCTGAGTACATGGCCGATGTAGTGCCAACGGCGTTTTCTTATAAAATTGGATACAATATCTTGCTTAGTCTCTTATCTTATTTGCGCATTGGTTTTGAAATCTGTCCACTGGATGTTTAGAATTCTTCTAAGACATTTGTTCTCAAAATTTTCTAATCTTTAATCTAAAACTACCGTTGATTTCCAACTCTCACATCCATACGTTAGCACTGGAATCACACAAGAAATGAAGATTTTAAGTTTCGTATGTTGGCTGAGTGTCTTTGACTTCCAGATGTTTGACAGTTTATTGAAGGCACCAGATTCCAGTGCGATTCTAGATAATATTTCTGGTATAGAGTCCCATGTAGATATCATTTTGCTTCCTAGGTATGTGAAGCTGTTGACTTTTTCAAGAACATGGTTGCTTAATTTGGTGTCGTCTGAATTGTTGGTAAGGTCAATAGTTTTTGTTTTTGTGGTGTTAATTTGGAGACCAATTTGTCCTGAAACATTTTGGAGAAGGTTTATTTTCTCTTGGGTATCTGGGTGTGTTGAACTCAAAAGCTATTCCAAAGATCATCGGTGACAAGGCACAACCCTGTTTCATTCCCGTTTCCACCGAGAACCAGTCAGAGTTGCCTGATTCTGTTCTCACGCAGCAACGTGTCTCCTTATAGAAAGATTTTATGATGTTGGTATATTTGGTAAGAAGACCATAGAGGTTAAGTAGATTCCAAAGTGAAGGACGGTGGATACTGTCGAAGGCTTTTTGAAAGTCGACAAAGTTGGTGATTAATTTCGACTGGAATTCTACAGTCTTCAATGATTATTCTAAGGATGAGAATGTGGTCTATACATGACCGTTTTGGTCTGAATCCAGCTTGTTCTTCTCTGAGCCTTTCATCTACAGACTTTTTCAATCTCTCAAGTAACATGCTACAAAAAAGTTTTCCTGGGACTGACAGTAGGGTGATACCACGCCAGTTATTGCAATCAGACATATCACCTTTTTTTCTTGGCAGTTTAAAAAATTACACCATCCTTCCACTGTTGTGGTGGGGATTCGTTTTGCCAGATTTCATTGATCAGCTGTAACAAACGTTGTAAGGTATTCTCATCTGCTGCTTTGAGCATTTCACCTGAGATGTCGTCTTCACCAACAGCTTTGTTGTTCTTCAATTTTTTGATGGTTGCTTTAATCTCTTCCATGGTGAATGACTTACAGGAGGCATCTAGTGTGGAGAATTTTGGTTTCTCCATCCAGGTTGGGAACACTATCAGGCTGCGGTCTATTTAATATTTCTTTGAAATGTTCTGCCCATATTTGTTGTGGGGTGGTAAATATAATAAATTAGAATAAGGACAAGTTTCGCTAGGGGTATTCAGTATGAATGGGGTTTAAATCCCAAACACGCCCTCTATAGGAAATAATATATTGGCTCGTAAAACCCCCAAGCATTGAACAAGGCAGAAAAGGGTGCAAGTTCAACACTAACATAGAAGAAATGTTTCCCATAGAAGGCTGGGAGATCCGGGAAGTTCTACCACAGACACCCGAGTACTAATCACTCTACCCAGAAGGTGTGTCTATGTGTAAGTGCCCCGCCCCACATTTAATCTCCCACATATATATAAACAATGACAAGTATCCACTGTCATGCACATCCACAGTATTATACAACAGAGGGACAACATCCAATGTTAGACGCAACAACTGGATTACATGACAGAGGAAAACAGCCATTGTTAGACAAAAACAGTACAATAACTCACTGTATCACATAACAGTAACAATAACTGGACTATAAACATCAATTTTGGAACAACAGGTTAACAATGAAGTAACTGCAAGGCTTGGTTAAACCAAACAAACAAACAATTGTATTGTGGAAAACATTTGGGTTCTAGACAAACCTTGTTGGTTACAATATGGTCACATGCATGAAAAAGTTATCATATTTCAGGCAATGCACACAAAGTATACAGCCATAACAGAAGTCCCCAAAAATCCCCAAAAAGGTTCCCATCAAATACCTGTGTCAAACACAAAACAAAGTAAATAATCCATACAAAGAACCAGATAAAGAAAATCTATCTAATCTGTCTCTAGAAATATCCTAGGGGTCTGATGATGACTCCCTCTCCTTCAATATCCACTAGAAAAGTCTGGCCATAATCACACTCTCTATAATCCAAGGAAAACAGCTGCTTTGCATATATCCACCTATTCAGAAAATTGGGGATTGCACACACACACACACACACACAGAGCTTCCACTTCTGGATCATATATCCATCGCGAAAAACATGTAGGAGTAATTCATATGAATCCATTGTGGATATACTGTAATCTCTCAAGTCACAGCTGCTAAGTAACTAGACGAGGAGCATTCCAGATGTGATATAACCGACAGATATGAGTCGGAAACGTTCTGGCGTGGCGTGACACACAGGAGTCCATGTGATTGATTCGATCAGGATCAGGCACACTTTCAGTATATCTTTGGATGAGGAGTGACATCACATAATCCATTAGCATTTCCTGACAGAACTAACTTGAATTGGGCCTGAATATTTCAGCCCTTTTCTTGGTTAAGATGTAGGTTATTCTTTCTTCAGCTGAATATACGACTTGATTGACCGGGAGTTGGTATAGTGCTTGATTGTTCATGTCTGGGATATGATGGATGAGAAGATTCAAAGGAAGCTGGGAGTTCACAAAATCAGTTGGTAAATCCATACTGGTAAATGATGGTGAATTCCAGACTATCCATAAGCCTCTGGAATATGACAGTTGAACGTGGAATCAGGCGGTGACTTTTAGAAGAGGGTATACGCTGAAAACCATCTAGGCCAGGCATGCCTCATGTCTTTGCAGACATTGAAAAGATTAACACCATCTGTAAGTTCCCAGAGGTAGGGAGTCCACTTCAGCATATTCAAAATCCAGTAATTATCCAGGCATTGACGTTCAGGGTGTGTAGCAGTAACCCGCACTCTTTGTAGAATGTTAGAGGAGGCTGATATCCCAGTTTCCTGCCGCTAAATCCAAACAAGTTGACCATAACTTCAGTTCCAAGCATGGTGACTAGGCCAATACTCCACCGCCATCTCTAGCGCTGTATAGTGAAGAAGAACAGGGTCGATATAGATTAGTAATAACCCAAACATTGATAAGTGTATCATAATTAAAAATACATTCTGATAACAATGTATCATAATAAAAATAGAGGAAACAAAAAGGGAAGAAGAAAGAAAGGTGACAATAGTTGCTTGCACTTGTCGCCTACTGTAGAGTTTTGACCCACTCCAAAAGTGAGTAAGATATCTACTCAATAGGTACATCTCGTCTCGACTGATACTGGAACTTCCTGGGAGGTTTTCTTCACCTCCTAAATATGCAAACATCTTTTGATAGTACCGCTGTCACATCATGGAAATAGTTCTTGAGACAATGTCCTCACGTACACAATTCATAAATCTCCTTTCCATAGTTACAAACAGCATTATGTGACTACCACTGACAAATGGCAAAAAGGCTAGCTACCATATCAGTCATCTCCTCTTGCATCATCCTCACCATTACTATCATCATGTGTTTGTCCCCCACTGGGGTGAAGTTAAAAGATCTACTCCAGCAGTAACATCATGAATAGAATATACATATAATATATATGATGAATAACAGAAAAACTTGTTAGACTTTTACTAAACATGGTATGACCTCTCTAGTGGGTATTACCCAACATCTCAAAGTAAAAACACAAGAGCATGGTGTCATTTCCCACTCCCTTGAGATTATACATAGATATATCATACCAAATGACAATCTTATAACAGCATTTATTACAGCATTAAGCTGTAACAATCTTGAGAATAAAAGGTAAAATACTCATAAAAGAGAAATCATGGGAATCTTTTCCCATACACTTGAGATTATGTATATCATACCACATGAAAATCCCATAACATCATTTATGAAAAAGGACTACAAGACAATCCCACCTCTGTGTATTTACAACCATGTAAACAAAAGATTAACTCCTAAGTGCATGAAAAAGTCAAGCGAGAATCTCTCTCTCTCTCTCTCTCTCTCTCTCTCTCTCTCTCTCTCTCTCTCTCTCTCTCTCTCTCTCTCTAACAAACTATTAAAGTTGTACAGATAGTAATATTTCTCCATCATAAGGGCAGAAATACAAAATATGCACTCAGGAAAAAAAACACTTTATAACACAGAGACCAGTTGTGAAAAATAAGCATATAGGAATAAAGTAAGTTCACAAAATCATCTCAGAAGAATGACTCATAGCAAGATTATATTGTAAGCTTTATGAAGGCTGACTGGACAAAATGGCGATGTCCAGGCTGCGTGACGTAAACCAACCTTTCAATGAAAGCGATTCTCCTAATTTTCACACACATAACTTCAATCATGATATTAGTTGCATCAAAGCATTTATCCTAATACATAACATGATATGTTGTATATAATATAATGCTCACCTAAAACGCAGAGAATAAGTGGGCTTTAAATTAACCCATTAACAATGGGTCACCCGCTAACGTTGGAGAAACATGGCGATTGACCAGACCGCTTTGTCTACCAAGCCTTTGTCTAGATTAAGCCTGTGTTTCCGGGGCGCGGCCAATCAATTGCCTTAATTCAAACGAAATTTCGTTTCGTTAATTCTCCCGTCCTAAGTTTTAATAGCGCGTGAAGCCGTCTGCTGGAAAAGACTGAGGGATGATGACATACATGTCTCAGTTGTTTATGGTGGTCATCGGATAACATTAGTTTACCTTGTTTGTCTTTGATAGGTTTGTTTGGTGTAGGTGAATGATTGCATAGTTGTTTCATGATGTGGAATACGGCTTTGTTGTTTCCAGTTTTGGCAGCCGATTCCTGTTTCAAGATGTGGAATACGGCTTTGTTGTTTCCACTTTTGGCAGCCGATTCGGCATCGGCGGCCAAGCTGTATATAAAGGTCTGTTTATCTTTTCGTGCGCTTGATTTCACTTCTTTATCCAACATGGAGTAATTTTGCTTATGGGTTTCATATGAAGCTGTGTCTTTTGTAGAAAGAAGTGTTAGGTTTGCTTGCTTTCTTTCTTGAATCTTCGTCCAGGTGTTATCGCTTAGCCACTTCTTCTTCTGTCTTTGTACGTAGCCGACTGTGTTTGTTGCCGCATTTAGCAAGGTCTCTTTCAGGAAATTCCAATTTTCTTCAATGTTATTTTCACTATTCGCATTGCTCGTTATACTTTCTTTGTTAGCGTAGATGTTTCAAATCTACTTTAGAAGAATATAATTACTAAAACGGAGGAAGTTTCGGCCACAACCTTTCAATAGCAAGGAATAACAAAACAACATTTGACAACAGCACAAAACAAAAACAGTAATGACACAAAGTTAATCACCAATTGTTGTACAGCCTTTTTCATGCACGGTCAGATTAATGTTAGGCAGCGGCTCACTTTCAACCGTGGAGCCAAATATCTATCACGCGGGAAACGAATGCACATCATTGATTCAACGTCATGACACAGTCGGTTTACCCTGCAACCCTGATGTTAGATACCTCAGCTATTCCACCGTCGGACTGACTCTATCAGTAATTGCAGTAATCTTTGTCTCTTGGTCTTTACTATTTTAGTGCTTTA
>OY992896.1:7554350-7571850 GCA_963921405.1 Cepaea hortensis
CATCCACCTTCAGTTCTCTTAGTTTGCCTCTGCCTCTCTTCCCCTTGATGTTTCCCGTTGTTACGATCTTCTCCAACGACTCTCTTTTCATCACATGACCAAAGCAAGCCATTCATCTCTTTCTTATTGTTGTATATTTATGTTCAAGTTTCATTAGCCTCTTTCAGACAGTCGTTGTTAGTTACTAAGGCAGCCTAAGAATTCACTACATTCATCTCAGGAACCACATCTCTTTTGCTTCCAAGGTCTTTCTAATGTGTTCATTTACATTGCAACATTCACTGCCATACAGCAAAACAGATTCTGTATAGATAGGTTGTATCACGTCAAGTGAACTACGCTAAAATTCAAAACGAACGAATACCAAAAGAACAAATGGCCTACTAAAAAAGGCCTTGAAATGCTGATGTTGACTGCAATGTTCAGTAAAGAACATGCGAAAACAAAACGCGCATCTCTTTCCACGCAGAGTATCTCTCTTTCCACGCAGGATAACTCTCTTTCCACGCGGGGTAACTCTCTTTCCACCCGGGGTAACTCTCTTTCCACCCGGGGTAATTCTCTTTCCACGGGGGGTAACTCTCTTTCCACGCGTGGTAACTCTCAACAAGGAATACTAGCTGCGTCATTTCCGGTACCTGCTCGGCGTTTCAAACCGCACATCCAGCGTGAGTACGTCAGAGGACAGGTTTGTCTAATTTAACAACGCCATCAGAATGACAGATGTGAATCAGGTTACGACCTTATTACATAAATATTTGTTATACCCTGAACACCGGCTCTGTGGCTTAGGGGTAGTGTACGCGTTTCATAATTCCCGGACGTGTCGAGTCGAGGTTTCTACACCATTCGCAGACGATTCGGAAGCAGACCTGTAAATGTTTCAAGTTATTTGCAGCATGTGCTATCAACCCCGAGTTGATCTTGTAGGCAATTTTACGTTCAATAGTTTGCCAATGCTTTCACAACGAGAAGTAAAAAAAAATTAGGTCCAACTTAATCCCTTCCTAGGGATTGAACACCCTACCTCGCATCGGAAGTCTAATGGCATGTTCTCTTATCCTTTCGTCTACTTCGAATAATTGCAAACTACTGAAAGCAAAAGATACCTAGTAATTAGACAGTCAAATAAGCTAGGGTTGACCACAACGTCCTTTTAGAATATCTAACTAACTTGTTTTGTCCCCAGAATTCGTATTAAATGAGTGACGTCTAACAGTCGTTATACCTGCTCTGGTTAGAGTAGCGACTAAATTCGTCTACGAATAACACAAAATAACTTTGACTCCATTCTAAGTCTTTGTGACATATTGGTGATATTGTCCGCTGACTCCATTCTATATCTTTGTGACCTATTGGTGATATTGTCCGCTGACTCCATTCTATATCTTTGTGAAATATTGGTGATATTGTCAGTTAACTCCATCTTTGTGACATATTGATGATATTGTCCGCTGACTCCATTCTATATCTTTGTGACATATTTGTGATATTGTCCGCTGATTCCATTCTATATCTTTGTGATATATTTGTGATATTGTCCGTTGACTACATTATATGTCTTTGTAACATATTGATGATATTGACCGTTGACCCCATTCTGTCTTTGTGACGTATTGGTGATATTGTCCGTTGGCTCCATCCTATACATGTGTGACATATTGGTGATAATGTCCCTCGATACCATCTTTGTGACATATTGGTGATATTTTCAGTTGACGCCATCTTTGTGATATATTGGTAATATTGTCCATTGACTCCATTCTATGTCTTTGTGACATATTGGTTATATTGTCTTCTGACTCCATCTTTATGATATATTGGTAATATTGTCTATTGACTCCATTATATGTTTTTGTGACATATTGGTAATATTGTCTGCTGACTCTATTCTATATCTTTGTGACATTGCTGAGCTACCGTATAACAGTAGACGATAATACCTGCTTTCTGTTAACGCCGAACGTTGGACGGCGCTTACCAAACCCGACACCTCACATTGTGCCAACGGCTTCGAGCGGAAGAGCGCAATTGGGAGGGTACAAGCCTTACCCTGGTGCGAGGAATTGCAATCTAAAGACAAAGTGTCATGGCAGGGCAGACCAGGCCCTAAGCCTTGGTTAGCGGCTGGTCTAGGATCGAAGCTCCGACAGGCGGACAATTAGAGCATTGCTTTGCTTATCCGGCAGCTTCTGCAGCTTGTCTTGTTCCAGATGTAGGGGTGTTACCTTTCCTCTGGAGTGAACTAGGCAGGCCGAGAGAGGGATCATGCTGCATGGGCAACACATGATCTCTATATTTTAGCCCAGGTTTTGTGCAATGAAGAGGCAATAACTCCATCCCTGGTCTTAACTGGTCTCGGAATCAAAGCGAGAGGCAACTGTTATGGGTTATAAGTCCCTGTCAATTGGCGTAGACATGTGGCGCCACGCGTTGCCTCTGACGGGGGAGACACCTACAGGTGTCACTGATCAGCTATCGCCCGCCTCAAGCTGGGCAGCCCCCGGCCAATTGGGTGCTGATCCGCCACAGCCTGCCTGCTTCAATGGGTGCTTGGGGCTAGGACAAAATCTGAATCGCAGGCTGTAAAACCACTGCACCAAGTACAAACAAAAATAAAAATAGAAACCTCAAGCTACGGCTTGCAACCTGGAACGTGAGAACCATGTGTCCAGGATTTTCCACTGACTTGACAAATATTGACGATGTGAGAAAAA
This sequence comes from Cepaea hortensis, assembly GCA_963921405.1. Taxonomy (NCBI): domain Eukaryota; kingdom Metazoa; phylum Mollusca; class Gastropoda; order Stylommatophora; family Helicidae; genus Cepaea; species Cepaea hortensis. The sequence goes on from OY992896.1 coordinate 7,557,068, forward strand.
CGGCTGTGATTGATGCCGAACTCAATCGTCTTAACATTGATATTGCTGGCCTGCAGGAGACTCGCCTCGCTGGGGTCACTCAGGGAAAACAATTACACCTTTTTTTGGAAGGATAAAGGGCAAGCAGAAAAAGGGCAACACGGTGTGGGCTTTGCAGTGAAGAATTCACTACTGGGAATGATTGAAATTCCTCTGATGATGTGAAGGATTCGTTCTATGAGGAGTTAGACTCCGTGATCAAGGCAGTTCCAAAATCTGACTACATTTATAAGCTCGGTGATTTCAATGCTCGTGTGGGCAAGGACTCGAGTTCATGGCCAGTGTGCCTTGGAAAATACAACATCGGTCGCATGAATGAAAATGGGCAAAGACTGCTGGAGCATTGCACCAGTAATGACCTATGTATTACAAACTCCTTTTCTAAAACAAAAGAGATGCATAAGGTCACATGGAAACATCCAAGATCTGGCCATTGGCACCAGCTGGACTTCATCATCACACGGAGACAACATCTGAACAATATATCATTGACTCGAAGTTACCACAGTGCTGACTGTGATACGGATTATTCTTTGGTTGTTGCAAGGGTTAGACTGAGACCAAAGAGAATCTACACAGTTAAACACAAATCTAGCCCCAGGATTAATATTATTAACACTCACGATCCTGAAAAGTGCTTTCAGTTTCAACAGCAACTTGAAGACGCTTTCACTGATACACCAGAAAATTGTACAGTAAATGAAAAGTGGGGTCAAATTAAGAAAACTCTTTATAAAACTGCCGTATGGGTTTACGGCACTGTGGATCATAAGAGGCAGGACTGGTTTGCGGCAAACAGCGAGATTCTGCAGCCCTTGATTGATAAGAAGAAGAAAGCTCTCTTAAGAAACAAGGAAAGACCAACGCGTAACACTCTGAGTGAGCTAAGGCAAGCTAGGAAGGATGTGCAAAAGGCTGCCAGGCAGTGTGCAAATGATTATTGGATCAAGTTATGTGAGTCCATTCAAATCGCATGTGATAAGGGAAACATAAGAAGCATGTATGAAGGAATAAAGAAAGCCTGTGGTCCAGTGATAAAAAGAAGTGCACCATTGAAAACCTTGACTGGAGAAATCATCACTGATAAGAAACAGCAGATGGACAGATGGGTAGAGCACTATTTGGAGCTTTACTCAAATGAGACCAAACTAGCGGATGATGCCCTCAACGCCATAGAGGCTCTACGAACTCTTGACCACCTGGACCCACTTCCCTCCATAACAGAAGTTAAGTGTGCTATAAATGAACTTGCATCTGGCAAGGCTCCAGGTAAGGATGGGATTCCAATAGAGGTTATCAGGAGTGGGCAAGACACACTCACTCTACAGATCAACCAGCTAATAGAGCTATGCTGGCGAGAAGGACAAGTCCCACAGGATTTCAAAGATTCAAGCATCATAACACTGTACAAGAACAAGGGCGATCGGAATGGCTGCAACAACTATAGGGGTATCTCACTTCTGTGTATTGTTGGAAAAGTATTTGCCAGAATTGTTCTGCGCAGACTTCAAGTCCTAGGGGATCAAGTCTACCCCGAATCACAGTGTGGCTTTCGAGAGAAGCGGTCTACCATTGTTATGATATTCTCATTGCGACAAATGCAAGAAATATGCGGAGCGGCTGGCCGAGTGGATAGAACGCCGGACTCTCATTCGGGAGACCCGGGTTCGATCCCCGGTAAGGTGCGGGATTTTTTTCTGTCGGGGGCAAAAAGAAAATCCTAACCTGCACAGTTCGCGGCGACAGCACTAGCCAGGCGGCCTTTATTCCTCAGGCTCAAAGACCCCTCTGCCATACACCGCAAGGTACTATATTGGCAGTAAATGACAGTTTTTTGACAGACTCAACCACTGTTAATTGCCTTCATCAACCCCACAAAGGCATTTGATTTGGTCAGTCGTGAGGGTCTGTTCAAGGCACTAAAGAAGATTGGCTGCCCACCAACTCTTCTGTCCATTGTGGAATCGTTCCACACAGGCATGAAGGGTATAATCAAGTTTGATGGTGCAACTTCTGAAGAATTTGAAATCAAGAGTAGAGTTAAGCAAGGTTGTGTACTAGCTCCCACCCTCTTTGGAATATACTTTTCACTTCTACTGAAATATACCTTTCGTGATCAGGATGGTGGTATATACATTCACTTACGCTCAGATGGCGGCCTTTACAATGCTCAGAGATTGAAGGCCAAGACCAAAATTAGGAGGGTATTGATCAGAGAGTTGCTTTTTGCAGATGATGCTGCAGTTACAACACACTCTGAGGAAGAATTGCAATGTTTACTATCTGCATTCTCCAATGCTTGTTCTTAATTTGGTTTAACAATTAGCAAAAAGAAGACACAGATTATGTCACAAGGTGCACATGGGGTACCATCAATCTTTATTGACGACGCCGAACTAGAGATGGTAGACCATTTTACATATCTAGGATCAGTGGTAAATAGCAAATTATCCCTAGATCAGGAAATCAACATCCGAATTGGTAAGGCAGCAACAACAATGAACTGGTTAAGAAAAAGAGTCTGGGAGAACAGGAAGCTTACTGCAAAAACAAAAGTCCTTGTCTATCAAGCCTGTGTCGTTAGTACTCTTCTTTATGGCAGTGAAACCTGGATAACTTACTCACACCAAGAGAAACATTTAAACAGCTTTCATATGCGGTGTCTCTGAAGAATTCTTGGTATTAAGTGTCAAGACAAAATCACAAATACTGAAGTATTGGAAAGATCAGGTTGTTTGACGGTGTATTCCATGCTCAGTCTTCGTAGACTTAGATGGATAGGACATCTTAGGAGGTTGGATGATGGTAGAATACCAAAGGACATCTTTTTTTGTGGTGAATTACAGATGGGTAAGAGATCTCAGGGTCGGCCTCTACTACGATACAAAGATGTGTGTAAGCGGGACATGATTGATACAGGCATTGATAATGCACATTGGGAGCAAGTCGCCGCTGAACGTGTTGCATGGAGGGCAACTATCAGAAATGGAATAAAGACAAAGGAGAAAATTATTGCAGATAAGTCACACACCGAGAGTTTGAGACGTAAGATGGTGCGTGATGGTGGAAATGACCACGTGTTCACATGCACCCACTGTGAACGGACATTTACAGCACGAATTGGCCTTATCAGTCACATTCACTACCGCCATGGGTAAAAGTTTTTATGTCTTTTTAAAGTACAAACTATCGTCTGTCAAGACGGCAAGGTGCCAATGATTGGTAATATTGTCCGTTGACTCCATTCTATATCTTTGTGACATATTGGTGATATTGTCCGTTGGCTCCATCCTATACCTGTGTGACATATTGGTAATAATTACCGTCGTACCAGCTTTGTGACATATTGGTGATATTTTTAATTGACTCCATCTTTGTGATATATTGGTAATCTTGTCCGTTGACTCCATTCTATGTCTTTGTGACTTATTGGTGATATTGTCTTCTAACTCCATCTTTGTGATATTTTGGTAATATTATCCGGTCATCCTTTCTATATCTTTGTGGCATATTGGTGATATTGTCTGTTGAATCCATCTTTGTGGCATATTGGTGATATTGTCTGTTGATTTCAATCTATATCTGTGTGGCATATTATTGATATTGTCCGTTAACTCCATTCTATATCTTTGTGACATATTGGTGATATGTCCATTGACTTCATTCCATATCTTTGTGACATATTGGCAATATGTCCGTTGTCTCCATTCTATATATGTGTGATTGTCGGATGTATGTGGTTGGGTAAACCCCAAAGAGATAGAGGATAATTACTTAGCTGTTACTGGCCCAGTGGCTTGAGACCATTCAAAGAGTTTCAGAGAACCAAGGAATGCCTCCAGGAAAACAATGAAAATTGTTTCTATGAATACCCAAAATATCATTTTAGTGGTTCCTTGCCTCTCCTCTACCAACTAAATAATTATTAATTTAGGGTTGTTAATTCAAACAATTTTACTATAACAAGAGAACTCTTAAAAGAGGCAATGACCCTTATTTTCCAAATTTATTACACTTAAATGGTGCTATTGATCAGTAATGTCATAAAAAAATACAACAATCAATGCATAAAACAAAAAGATCATGTACATGTCATCTCTAACTGCATATATATCACCTGGCTGCGCCCACTATAAATACCTCGCCATCAGTCAGTGTAGAATATATGTTATACTTTCTTGAGTGTTCTTTGTTCCAGGATAAGTTTATGGTTCAATGGTTGATTTCCCCCCCCCCCCCTATATAAATAGAACTAAGTTATCTGGGATACCTTTCCTATATTGTAGAGAAAATCTGCAGGAAGTTGCTTTGGACTAGTATTTGGCCTGCACTGCCAAAGTAACTAACGACGAATGCCTTAAAGAGGCTGGCGAAACTATAACATTATATACAACAATAAGAAAGAGACAAACAGCTTTTGTTGGTCATGTGACGATAAGAAAGGCGCATCGTGAAAACTGGAAAGATCGAGGGGAAGAGAGGCAGACCACGAGAAAGGATGCTGGATGGATTGCGACGGTGCACGGAGGAATATCAACGGCAGAGTTGATCCAGAAAACCAAAGACCGAGATCTGTGGAGAGTCATGAACGCCTACGCCAGTTGGCACGGCACTTGATGATGATGATGATGATGATGATGATGATGATGATGATGATATCAGCTGCCTCACTCATTCAAGCTGCTACATTCACAAAGTCAGGTCTGGATCCAGATGGACCTAGCCACTCCCTGAAATTTCAGCATCAATCATAAATCTAATGATATCATCACCATGAACATCAGAAATGAAACATTGTACACTTTCAAGAAAACCACAAAGAAAAATACATAAAAGAATCGTGATCCTAGAAAAATAAACAGTGGAAGGAAAAGAGTCTCGGTGCTCTCAACTAGTTATCCACAACATAACTGGTTGTTCTCCATCCAATCCGTCATTAAATGGCGATCAAGGTTTAGACTATCAGATACGCAGTGTCGTCTTCTCCCATGCCTGTACTCCATGGCCTACAGGTTAAGTAATACCTTGATTGATTTAGAATTTGACAACTATGTTCCCCCTTCTCTTCTGTATATAAGTAGTTTCTCTAGATCTCCTTCCCTTACAAGGAAAAGGTCTCATACATTAAGGGTTTTAAAATCATTCCCTACTGCAATGAGTATTTGGTTATAAACAATGTAAGTACATTATGGTAACATCTCTTGCATAACCTTCAGGTGAATTCTTTTTCTAATCAAATGTTTCGAGTCGAGTATATTCCCTCCTCTTCTCCATCTGTGTAATAGGCCTTTGCCTCATTTGTCATCATCATCATCGTCATTATCATTATCATCATCATTATTATAATCATCATCATTCAGGACACAAAACTATATTATTGTAACATGAGTTATATGGAATACAGAGTGGTGTCATGCTTAGGAGTGCACTAAATTATTAATTAGTGTATGGGTTATCATTAATATGTTCTCTTCTGATAGACAGGACATTATTCATCAAAGTGCCTTCCATCATGAGATTGATTGATGGTTCATACTCCTTCTCAGCATTTCTCTTCATCTCACTTATTCTCATCATTCATCAGACATAATATTCATATGTGCATGGATGATAAGTAAGCATAGTTATGATATTCACAAATAATGATTTCTCATGTTCAACAATAATGAAATTACACATGGATCACCACATGCATGCTCTCATCAGCTACATAGAATTATGTGATACACTGTCACAGCCTCACATAGGGGCGGTAACCAACATAAAGTAAGAGATAGTGGCGAAGGGGCTAAAACTCCCGCTCAAGGGAAAGAAGTGAGTCACTCGAAGGCTTGAAGAATCCAGAGCCTTCTCGAAGGACTGGTCAGTGTGTTTACTGTCCCGTGGACACTGATGTGGCCCACCGATTACGGGGTCCACGAGAAACTCGGATAGAGTTACCACCCGTGTCGGATTGCGACACGTGTGAAACGGCAGAGACAGACGGGACATCGGAGAAGCAACAGGGCTTACCTTAGGGGGACTTGATAGTTCAGACCCATGTGTATTTAGGGGTCGTAGACATATGCTAGATAGTTGCTTAGAATTGTTTGTTATAATCATGTGTGATGTACAACCTCTGTGATACGCAACTTGTCAAGTGCGGGCTTGTCAAAACCCACTTCGCCAGCGCACTGTATATATTATATAAATAAATGTTGCTATGTTGTATCTAACGGAGTTTGTTGCCTGTGTGAGCCCGAGTTCAGATCCCCTAGAGATCTAAGACTGTAACATACACCCAATCCACATTCATTCATCATGAATCACAACCACACTTGCAGGGGTGGTGATTAGGTATTATTATATGCATCACAAATGATAAATTCACATGTGTAACAGCAATGAAAATACATTTGACTCACCACATGATACATATAGAAATGTATTTACATCTCATGTGCTCATGTACTTTTCTGTTACATAATACACTAATTTCTCTTACCAGTGTTGGCACATGTAAAATAGTTTCTTCTTACTGAACTAAGTATTCTTAGTTTCCTAAATCTTAAGTTAATCACACTTCTATTCACTGCTGATTTAGTTTAATTCCTTAAGAACTAAATTGTACAACCTAGGTCTAATGCTTACACATTAAATAAGTTATTTAACTAGAAGAAACCTTCCTCATGGTTTAACCTCGTGTACCATTTATTCATGAGCTACGATATCTGAATAAAGTACTAGTCTCTCCTAATTAATTTCTTAAGAACTAACCACATGGTTACCACATCCACTTACCAACTAGTTCTTGGGAAAGAATCACTTACTAACGTAATGTAAAATATAGCATTGTACTTACCTTCATGTTAATTGAATGGCTTCAAACACGCCGACGACAGGTTTCAAGATATAACCTTTGATTCGATTTTCCAAATACGATGTCTGCTTGTAGGCTGATGCTTTCCTTATCTCATAACTCAGACTTAAGTTATCTTTGGTGAGTTGATTTTGAAGATGCTATCTCCATCTGACGCATCAGACTTCTCCTGCCCCGGGTTTCGGTTGGTAAAAAAAAAACAGACCGTTTTCCGCCTTGCATGCCACATGTATTGTCGTTCCATCCTGCTTACGCTGTGGCGTCGCAGCCAATCCAAATTCTTCTTTCATCCTCTTCTTCAGCCCAATGTCGCTATTGGTTGTGTTGTCGTAAAATGGGTTTATAGTGGAGGAAAGCTTAATCGCGCTGTTGACGGTTGTAAGAATTTATATCACAGTGATATATTGATGATATGTCCGTTGGCTCCATTCCATATCTTTGTGACATATATTAAATAATCCGTTGACCCCATTCTATATCTTTGTGACATATTGGTAATATATCCATTGACTCTTTTCTGTATCTTTGTGATACATTGGTGATATGTCCATTGACTCATAATTTAGTAAGAAACCAGAAAGATCTTGACTGTATATCATTTCGTCATCACCATCATCATGCGCCGTTCCAAAATGTGCGGGCAGCCATAATTCACCATCTCACTCGATAGCCAACGTTTTTCATCTGGTCTGCACTCATGTCCCGATCATGTCATTTGTCGTCCCTTTGCTCTCTTCCCAATAATTTTGCCAGTTGTCGCTAAATTGTTTATTCTATTTCCTCTCTTAACCTGCTAATCATTACTGACTACCTGAGTCTAATTTCTCTAATCAAAATCAAAATCAGTATTTCTTTTATTTTCGGTTTCTTGTAGGACTTACTTATTTGTTTTCCCATCTATCCATGATATTCTCTTAATTGTCCACAGAAAACACATTTCCACTGACATTAGATGTTTCTCGACTGTAAGCAAGTAATTGCCAATTGTACACGGTAGGGATTCGAGTCTGGAACTGTTGGAGTGTGGAATATAGTATGGGATTGTTCTAGTGAGGAATATAGTGTGGTACTGTTAGAGTGGGGAATATAGTATGGGGTTGTTGGAGTAGGGAATATTGTGTGGAACTGTTAGAGTGAGGAATATAGTATGGGACTGTTGGAGTAGGGAATATAGTGTGGAATTGTTGGAGTGGGGTATCGATTATGGAATTGTTGGAGTGGGGAACATAGTGTGGAACTGTTGGAGTGGGGAATAAAGTGTTTAACTGTTGGAATGGGGAATACAGTATGGAACTATTGGAGTGGAGTATCGATTATGGAACTTTAGTATGGAACTTTTGGAGTGGGGAATCGATTATAGAACTGTTGGAACTGGGAATATAGTATGGAACTGGGACTGTTGGAGCGTGGAATCGATCATGAAACTGTTAGGAGTAGGGAATCGATCATGGAACTGTTAGGAGTAGGGAATCGATCATGGAACTGTTAGGAGTAGGGAATCGATCATGGAACTGTTAGGAGTAGGGAATCGATCATGGAACTGTTAGGAGTAGGGAATCGATCATGGAACTGTTAGGAGTAGGGAATCGATCATGGAACTGTTAGGAGTAGGGAATCGATCATGGAACTGTTAGGAGTAGGGAATCGATCATGGAACTGTTAGGAGTAGGGAATCGATCATGAAACTGTTAGGAGTAGGGAATCGATCATGGAACTGTTAGGAGTAGGGAATCGATCATGGAACTGTTAGGAGTAGGGAATCGATCATGGAACTGTTAGGAGTAGGGAATCGATCATGGAACTGTTGGAGTGGGGGAACATATAGTATGGAACAGTTGGAATGTTGAATATAGTATGGAACTCTTGGAGTGGGGAATGTAGTGTGGAAATATTGGAGTGGGATATCGATTATGAAACTTTTGGAGTGGAGAATACAATGTAGAACTCTTGGAATCGGAAATCGATTATGGAACTGTTTGAGTGGGGAATATAGTATGGAACTGGGACTGTCGGAGCTGGGAATCGATTATGAAACTGTTGGAGTGGGGAATCGACTGTGGAATTATTGTAGTGGGGACTCGAGTGTGGAACTGTTGGAGTGGAAAATCAAATATGAAACTGGTGGAGTGGGGAATAGAGTATGGAACTAGTGGAATAGAGAATCTGTTATGGAACTGTTATATTGGAGAATATAGTTTTGAAATGTTGGAGTGGGAAAACGATGTTTGAACTGTTGGAGTGGGGAATCAATTATAAAATTGTTGGAGTGGGAATCCATTGTGGAACTGTTGGTGTGGGAAATGAAGTATGAAATCCGTATTGTCGGGAATAGAGTATGGGACTGGTGGAGTGGAGAACTGAGTATAGAACTCCGAAGAAGGGAATTAAGTATGGAATTGGTGGAGTGGGAGTTGATTATGGGACTCTTGTGGAATCAAGTGTGGAAACAGTCGCAATGACAAAAGTTGAGAATGAGACTCTTATGGAATAGAGTGTGAAAACAGTCGCAATGACAACAGTTGAGGATGAGACTCTTGTGGAATCGAGTGTGGAAACAGTCGCAATGACAACAGTTTAGTATTAGACTCTTGCCTCTCTGTGTGAGGGAGTCTCCGTTGCGAAGTGTAAAGCCATCTGACTCTGGTTCCGAAGATTGTGGGTAAGCTTCCGGCCGTGTCCTTCGGTTAACGAGTGCATCTTTTCGGAGACTACTGAGGGTCGTCGCTGGAGCTATGGAGTTCGTGCTTTGTGCGACGCTTTCCGCACTGCGAAAAGAAACTGAGCCATATGTAATAAAACCTGGTGCGATGAAGTCGACCCTGTCGACGTTTAAGCAACTTCTTTTTTAATGAGTCTCTTGTGGAGTCGAGTGTGGAAACAGTCGAATTGACAACAGCTGAGCATGGAACTCTTGTGGAATCGAGTGTGGAAACAGTCGCAATGACAACAGTTGAGGGTGGTTAGAAGGTGCAGCCAATAGCTTGCAAGTACAATCACCACCCACACTCTCGTGATGAGAGAGACCGAGCGCTAAAAGACTTGTCTAAAGGGCAGTGACGTCGCTTCATAATAACCATCATTATCATGTGGTGAACATTATAAAGTTGAGTAGATTTAGTGAAAACGGCAGTGGAGATGTCTGGGTAATTCGCCCCAGCATGCATCTGAATAACGTATGCCAATCTCCATGGTAACCTCCCGCAAATTGATTGTTTACGTCTAGTCCTAGTTTGCCATGTTGCTAGGGCTAATGGCAATCACAAGATTCACAAAACACGCGCATAAATAAACACTTGCTGTAGTTTTTACAGGTGACACTTACAGGTGAGTACACTCTGAATCTGTCTCAGGTGATTACTCTTCAAGTTGCTCCTCCTGTGGCCTCGATCAGGCGCTTGTTTGACGTCAGCTATTAATGGACCAGTCGATGAGTACAGAGGATGCAAAAATTATATAAAGAAGCCTGTGTAATCTAATTTATTATACATCGTATATAATTCTTCTACTCAATCCCTGTCTTTCTGTTCAGTGATTCTTCCTCTTCATTTGTTTTATTTATGATTCCTACCTTCTCCTTTATCTATCTGTATTCTTCTTTCTCCCCCTTAATTCTCGTCGTCTACTCTCTTCAAGTTATTTCTCATAGTTTTCAACCCTTCTTTTTCTGCTTTTCTTCTGTCTATCTGTCTGTATGCTTGCGTAACAGAAAAAAATATCACATTAGAAACTTTTTGAGGGCACTAAGACAGTTCATAAATAATAAGGCAGAATAAAAATGTGAGAAAAGTAAATTTGAAGATTTGGAAGAGGACTGCCTTGCGCTAGTTTTCAAACTATGGTACAAGAGTCAGTCGTTAGAAACCAACGGCAAACTACTGAAAGCAAACTAGCCTAAACCCCCCCCCCCCGCCCCCCCCCCCCAAAAAAAAAAAATGCTGGGGTTGACTCCGACGTCCTGTAAAGAGCATGCAACTTTCAGCATCTTGAAACAGCCATGGTATAAAACTAGTGATAAATAGACACAAGGTGATCGTTTCTAAAACGAGTATTAACGTCTGAAATCTCCAATCATTTCGCACTTATGATTCGCCATTTTATTCTCTGCTGAACGCACTTCCTGGCATTCCGCAGTTACGGCCAATTGACCGTTTTTAAAGGAAATGTGGAAACTAAATAATATTATTACTGAAAATGTGCAAAGTGCGTTGCGGTGGCGGGAGTCTGTAAATTACTAACGGCTGAAAATAAACAGTAAATTGAACTTAGGCAGGAAAGAGATATTTTTGTAATCTGTTCATTATTTTTCGCTTATATTCGGCAATGAACGAAGTCTGGTTCTATAGAAAGCGCACAAGTGCACGCGACCTGTTTCATACAAGACTAACCCACTTTCAAGTAACCCGTTATTCGGTTGGTGGGTGCAATTGTTTTCGGAGAACGCTGCTGTCGTCCAGGAAGCTACTGAGTTCGTACTTTGTGCGACGCCTTCCACAGGCTGCTCAGCTGAGAGAAATCCGGGACACTGAAGTCGATCCATTAATTCTTTCATTCACTTGCGTGTCCTTGCAGAACTTTGTTGCCATTACAACAATCCGGAAAACTTCTCGGTCATAAGCAAGATGCCCCGCATCTGATGCAGCCGTCTGGAGATCATCTGCCACATCCTGCACCCATCTTCTCTTTAGCCTTCCGCATCCTCTCTTCCCGGGCATATACCCCTCCATGATTGTTCTCTCAAAACAATCATGACTTGTCAAGTGACTAAAATATTTCAATTTTCTTTGTTTTATGGTCTTTAGTGACGATCTCCGTGGCCTAAAAGCTTGCGAACGCGATTCGTGAGCCGCTTACCATGCGTTGAAACACAGCGGTGACCGATTTGGCAGCAGACCATGTCGTGCTGGAGTGTCAACATGTTGGTATGGGAGCCGGTCGTTCAGAAAGCAATGGCAAACTACTGAACGTAAAACTTGCCAACACATCAACAACAGCAGTAAAATGCTGGTGGTGACATCGATGTCCTGTAAATAGACCATTGAGCTCACATATTCTAGCACCTTCGGCCGTGAGAATAACATCGCGCACCACGTGCCCTCACATATTCTAGCACCTTCGGCCGTGAGAAGAACATCTCGCACCCAGTGTTGATGCCCTCACATATTCTAGCACCTTCGGCCGTGAGAAGAACATCACGCACCCAGTGTTGGTGCCCTCACATATTCTAGCACCTTCGGCAATGAGAAGAACATCGCGCACCCGGTGCCCTCACATAATCTAGCACCTTCAGCCGTGAGAAGAACATCGCGTACCCCATGTTGATGCACTCACATATTCTAGCACCTTCAGCCGTGAGAAGAACATCGCGCACCCGTGCCCTCACATATTCTAGCACCTTCAGCCGTGAGAAGAACATCGCGCACCCGTGCCCTCACATATTCTAGCACCTTCGGCCGTGAGAAGAACATCTCGCACCCAGTGTTGATGCCCTCACATATTCTAGCACCTTCGGCCGTGGGAAGAACATCACGCACCCAGTGTTGATGCCCTCACATATTCTAGCACCTTCGGCCGTGGGAATAACATAACAACCCGGCCCACAGGTAGTAGTACCCAAGCCACTCTGCCAGCGCGATCCCACCAGTTGTAATATGTTAGTTTACAGTTAGTCCTCATGGCTGACATTCCTTTTTGGGGAGTGAAGTGTGAGACGTTCACATAATCTAGGCTATGACGTAATGAGGTGTTGTAACCAGTTCCTTTCCTCTTCGTCTTTCTTCTTCTTTCGTTCGCTTGCGTAAATTGCGTGGCATCCTGATTTCTGTGGTGCTCCTCCTGGCTGGTTGCCCCCGTCTTCAGCACCTTTGCTTTACTAGAGCAGACTGTGGTCTTACTCCAGTTTAGGTGTGTAGGCACGTACACACGTGTCTGCGCATGCATGTACGTGCATACACATCTAGAGCATTCTGGTTATTTTTCGGTGCCAGAGACTCGCCGCCGCCCCTTCTCCTGTTAGTTAAACAGTTCCGCCATGTGAAGGCCAGGAGTGGACTTTTGCTGCAGAGGTGATGAATGCACGAGCCATGGGGTATTTATGCAGGATTGGGCGCTCATCCCCAACTCTGCGCTCCTGGCTACATAATCATCATCAACATCAAGTGCCCTGCCAGCTGGCGTAGGCATTCATGGCCTCCCACAGATCTCGGTCTTTGGTGTTGTGGATCAACTCTGCTGATGATACTCCTCCATGCCATCATCTCAATCCATCCATAATAATTTCTCTTGGTCTGTCTCTGCCTCTCTTCCCCTTGATCTTTCCATTTATCACGATGTTCTCCAATGCCTCTCTTCTCATCACGTAACCAACGAAAGTTGTTGATTGTTTTCTACTGGAGTATACAATATTCTAGACACAAATACTGGATGGACTCTTTGGTGGAGGATCGGCTTTGGATAGATGGATAGTTGTATTTGGATGATTAGGCCAGTTTTGTGGATAATTGAACTGTTGAATTGAAAGAGGGTGAATTCTCACAACTTAGATGATGAATTCATCGATAATTCATGTTAGTGGATGGACAGATGATATTATATGTGTTAATGAATGGAAGGATTGCCGATAAACTAGCGTATGGATGCATTGTACATTTTCATTTCAATAAATGGTTTGATGGACGAATATTATTCAGGGAACAAAAGTATTGATGATAAATATTTCGATATATACAGTAGATAGATGGATGGATGGATGGGTGAAGGGATGGATGGATGCTTGAATGGAAGGATGGAGGGATGGATGGTTGAATGAATGGACAGATGAATGGACGGATGGATGGAAGGAAGGAAGGACTGGAGGGCTACTTACGTTGAAGGTAGCAGAAGCAAAGCTAAGTATAAATTAAACTTGTTGTTTTCCGACCCATCTCTCTTGTGACCTAATACCCATGTTAATTCTATCTAAAGTTTCTCTTGAAAAACGAAAACGCTGTACACCTCTCTCTCTCTCTCTCTCTCTCTCTCTCTCTCTCTCTCTCTCTCTCTCTCTCTTCTCTCTTTCTCTCTCTCACTCTCTCTTTCTCTTTCTACCCCCACCCCACCCCACTCCCTTCTGTGTCTTTCACTCACTCAAGTATATACATACACATGATATGTAACAGGGATTTAAAGAGATATATTTAAACACAAAAAGTCGACTTCATTTCACCTTCTTTTACTCCTGCCCCACAGAAACATCCACGTTGAAGGATAAATGAGTGCTCAGCTTTTAAGTTTCCTAATATTAACTCATATCTCATTTTCATCTTTACTGTACATCTGTTTCCTAATATTAACACTTATTTGTTCATTATCCTTATTGTGAGTTTTATCTCTTTATTCACTAACCATGATTGTGTTTACAACAAAGCTCATTAAAATATCATGAAGCGAAACGAAACAACTATATGAATATCCGTATTATGGCAATTACTCTTGCGGCTTACCATACAAACCAGTTTCTGCTTTCCCCCACGGCAGATGATTACAAACAAGCGCTCTCAGTTTTAATGAGGTGAAAATGACAATAAAATATGGATGGTTGCCGGAATAATCACATTTTGCCGTCGTATCTCGGTCAAAAATCGACATCATAACTTCGTCAAAAATCGACACTTTCAGGTTAGTTAATGGGATTTGATTCAATACACTTAACAATCTGGGGTAACGACTCTCTCTCTCTCTCTCTCTCTCTCTCTCTCTCTCTCTCTCTCTCTCTCTCTCTCTCTCTCTCTCTCTTTTCTCTCTCCCTCTTCTCTCTCTCTTTCTGTCTCTCTTCCCTCTCTCTCTCCTCTCTCTATCTCTCTTTCTCTCTCTCTCTCTCTCTCTCTCTCTCTCTCTCTCTCTCTCTCTC